>SJYC01065772.1:0-10837 GCA_006408675.1 Madoqua kirkii | reverse complement strand
TGAGTCAGCTCTTCGCATGAGGTGGCCAAAGTATTGGAGTTTCAGCTTTAGCATCATTCCTTCCAAAGAAATCCCAGGGCTGATCTCCTTCAGAATGGACTGATTGGATCTCCTTGCAGTCCTAGGGACTCTCTTGAGAGACTCTTGAGTCTTCTCCAACACCACAGTTCAAAAGCATCAGTAATTCGGTGCTTAGACTTCTTCAGAGTCCAACTCTTACATTCATACATGACCACTGGAAAAACCAGAGCCTTGACTAGACGGACCTTTATTGGCAAAGTAATGGAAAATCACTGCAGATGGTGATTGCAGCCATGAAATTAAAAGACGCTTACTCCTTGGAAGAAAAGTTATGACCAACCTAGATAGCATATTCAAAAGCAGAGACATTACTTTGCCGACAAAAGTCCGTCTAGTCAAGGCTATGGTTTTTCCTGTGGTCATGTATGGATGTGAGA
The DNA here is from genome assembly GCA_006408675.1 of Madoqua kirkii. Lineage (NCBI taxonomy): Eukaryota > Metazoa > Chordata > Mammalia > Artiodactyla > Bovidae > Madoqua > Madoqua kirkii. The sequence goes on along the minus strand of SJYC01065772.1, from coordinate 10,379 downwards.
GTTGGACTGTGAAAAAGGCTGAACTCTACTGGAATTCCATCACCTTCACTAGCTTTATTCATAGTGATGCTTCCTAAGGCCCACTTGACTTTACATTCCAGGATGTCTGGTTCTAGATGAGTGATCACACCATCGTGATTATCTGGGTTGTGAAGATCTTTTTTGTACTGTTCTTCTGTGTATTCTTGCCACCTCTTCTTAATATCTTCTGCTTCTGTTAGGCCCAGACCATTTCTGTCCTTTATCGAGCCCGTTTTTGTATGACATGTTCCCTTGGTATCTCTAATTTTCTTGAAGAGATCTCTAGTCTTTCCCATTCTGTTGTTTTCCTCTATTTCTTTGCATTGATTGCTGAAGAAAGTTTTCTTATCTTTTCTTGCTATTGTTTGGAACTCTGCATTCAGATGCTTATATCTTTCCTTTTCTCCTTTGCTTTTCACTTCTCTTATTTTCACAGCTATTTGTAAGGCTTCCCCAGACAGCCATTTTGCTTTTTAGCATTTCTTTTCCACGGGGATGCATTTCAGTCCCCTATAATGAAAAGGAAATCTTTTTGGAGTGTTAGTTCTAAAAGGTCTTGTAGGTCTTCATAGAACTGTTCAATTTCAGCTTCTTCAGCATTACTGGTTGAGCCATAGACTTTGATTACTGTGATATTGAATGGTTTGCCTTGGAAACGAACAGATATCATTCTGTCGTTTTTGAGATTGCATCCAAGTACTGCATTTCATACTCTTTTGTTGACCATGATGGCTACTCCATTTCTTCTAAGGGATTCCTGCTTGCAGTAGTAAATATAATGGTCATCTGAGTTAAATTCACCCATTCCAGTCCATTTTAGTTCGTTGATTCGTAGAATGTCGATGTTCACTCTTACCATCTCTTTGTTTGACCACTTCCAATTTGCCTTGATTCATGGACCTGACATTCCAGGTTCCTATGCAATATTGCTCTTTACAGCATCAGACCTTGCTTCTATCACCAGTCACATCCACAGCTGGGTATTGTGTTTGCTTTGGCTCCATCCCTTCATTCTTTCTGGAGTTATTTCTCCACTGATCTTCAGTAGCATATTGGGCACCTACTGACGAGTTCCTCTTTCAGTATCCTATCATTCTGACTTTTCATACTGTTCATGGAGTTCTCAACAAAAGAATACTGAAATGGTTTTCCATTCCCTTCTCCAGTGGACCACATTCTGTCAGATCTCTCCACCAAGACCCACCCATCTTGGGTTGCCCCGTAGGTATGGCTTAGTTTCATTGAGTTAGACAAGGCTGTGGTCCTAGTGTGATTAGACTGACTAGTTTTCTGTGAGTATGATTTCAGTGTGCCTGCCCTCTGATGCCCTCTTGCAACACCTACCATCTTATTTGGGTTTCTCTTACCTTGGGCATGGGGTGTCTCTTCACAGCTGCTCCAGCAAAGTGCAGCTGCTGCTCCTTACCTTGGATGAGGGGTATCTTCTCACCACCGCTTTTCCTGAACTTCAACGTGGGATGGCTCCTCTAGGCCCTCCTGCACCCACGCAGCCACTGCTCTTTGGACGTGGCGTTGCTCCTCCCAGCTGCCACCCCTTGCAAATGGCAGATCCCTTCTACCTAGCTCATAGAATCTGGATGCAAGATGGGTGCTCACATGGTAATGAGGAAAAAAAAAGAATCAACATTGTAGTCAACAAAGTCAATCAAAGTTGGCCTCTGGTAAATGGCTTGATGAGAAATAAAGTTTTCCTGGATCACAGAGGAGAGACAGGGAATTGAACCATAAGAATATGCTGTTTATGATCAAAAAAGATCAAGCATCATCAATTTTATGTGATTCAACTTAATAAAAAATATGTAACTGACAAATGATTCAGATTATTGCTACTAGAGCTGATAAAATTGTGTCAATGTATTTATTTTGTTGTTGTTGTTCAGTCACCCAGTTGTGTCTGACTCTTTGCTACCCCATGGACTGCAGCATGCTAGACCTCCCTGCCCCTCACTATCTCCCAGAGTTTGTCCAAGTTCATGTCCATTGAATCAGTGATACCATTCAACCATCTTATCCTCTATCATCCCCTTCTCCTCCTGCCCTCAATCTTTCCCAACATCAGGGTCTTTCCAATGGAGCTTCAGCTTCAACATCAGTCCTTCCAGTGACAATTCAGAGTTGATTTCCTTCAAGATTGACTGCTTTGATCTCCTTGAATTAAATCATCCTGCTTTTCACCTCAATATATTTTTTTCTTGCAGAATATCTGGAATAATCTTTTTATTCATTAATACGGGTTTTATCAGTTTTCTGAGTTCATATTTTTCTTCAACCTAATCAAAAAAAAAAAAAAATCCAGTTCCTGATTATGGGACCATCAAAAGTTATTTTCTCTTAATTACTTTTCATTTAAAACTAGTCAGTTTATTTTTCCAAAACAAAAATGCATGTTCTTAGAGAACAAACTATGATTATCAAATGGGAAAGGAGTAAGTGAAGGGGAGGGGAATAAATTAGGAATTTGAGAATAACAGATACACACAACTATATATAAAATAGATGAAGCATAAAGCAAAGACTTACTGTATAGCACAGGGAATTATATTCAATATCTTGTAATAACACATAATGGAAAAGAATCTGAAAATATATATATATATATGTATAAGGATACTTATATAAGATATATGTATATATGTCATGTATGGATGTGAGAGTTGTACCATAAAGAAAGCTAAGCACCAAATAACTGATGCTTTCAAACTGTAGTGCTGGAGAAGACTCTTGAGAATCCTTTGGAGAGCAAAAAGATCAAAGCAGTCAATTCTAAAGGAAATCAACCATAAATATACATTGGAAGGACTGATGCTGAAGATGAAGTTCCAATAATTTGGCCCTGTGATACAAAAGCTGAATCATTGGAAAATACGCTAATGATGGGAAAGATTGAAGGCAAAAGGAGAAGAGGGTGGCAGAGAATAAGATGATTAGATAGCATCACTGACTCAATGGACATGAATTTGCTCAAACTCAGGGAGATAGTGAAGGACAGGAAAGCCTGACACACTGCAGTCCATGAAGTCACAAAGAGTCAGACACGACTTAGCAACTGAACAACAGCAAATATATATATATAATAGAATCTAGAAAGGTATACAAATGCATACATATTTTAAGAACTGAATCACTTTGCTGTATACCTGAACATTGTAAATCAACTATATTTCAAATAAATAAATAAAACTTTCCCTAAAAAATGTTAACTAATAAACGAAGTAAACCTTTTAAAAAGCACATACACTTATTTATTTGATCTCCTCTGTTAGGGCAGAGATACAATAGGAAGGAAAAGAAAGACAGAGTCCCTTTTGGACTTTTGAGTACTTTTAATCTAGTAGGGAACAGAGACAATAACCACAGGATCCCATGAATAAATCAATATTAAAGTGATTTCTCTGAAGGAGAATAACACTCTGAAAACAAGGGGGTGGTGCAGGCAGAGGAATGTGTCTTATGGCCAGAAAGCATATCATTGGAACAAAGAGAGGGCAAAAAATCTGTGTAGCCAAATGAAGAGAAGCCTGATGTGAAAAGGGACTGTTAATTTAACCAATAAACCTGTTGGGGAGGAGCAATAATCACTCAGTCATGTCTGACATTTTGCAGCTCCATGGACTGTAGTTCTCCAGGCTTCTGTCCATGGAATTCTCCAAGTAAGAATACTGGAGTGGGTTGCCATTCCCTTCTCCAGGGATCTTCTCCAAGAATAGAATCCAGGTCTCCTTTATTGAGGGCAGATTCTTAACTGAGCCATCAGGGAAGTCCCCAAATTCTTAAAAGTTCAGCTCAGTTCACTCGTATCCAACAATTTGCAACCCCACAAAGCACAGCACGCCAGGCCTCCCTGTTCCAAACCCATGTCCATTGAGTTGGTGATACCATCCAACTATCTCATCCTCTGTCGTACACTTCTCCTCCTGCCCTCAATCTTTCCCAGCATCAAGGTCTTTTCAAATGAGTCAGCTCTTCGCATAAGGTGGCCAAAGGATTGGAGTTTCAGCTTCTACATCAGTCCTTCCAATGAACATCTAGGACTGATCTGCTTTAGGATGGACTGGTTGGGTCTCTTTGCAGTCCAAGGGACTCTCAAGAGTCTTCTCCAACACCACAGTTCAAAAGCATCAATTCTTCACTGCTCAGCTTTCTTCACAGTCCAATTCTCACATCCATACATGACGCTGGAAAAACCATAGCCTTGACTAGATAGACCTTTGTTGGCAAAGTAATGTCTCTGCTTTTGAATATACTATCTAGGTTGGTCATAACTTTCCTTCCAAGGAGTAAGCATCTTTTAATTTCATGGCTGCAATTACCATCTGCAGTGATTTGGGAGCCCCAAAAAACAGTCTGACACTGTTTCCACTGTTTCCCCATCTATTTCCCATGAAGTGATGGGACCAGATGCCATGATCTTAGTTTTCCAAATGTTGAGCTTTAAGCCAACTTTTTCACTCTCCTGTTTCAATTTCATCAAGAGTCTTTTTAGTTCCTCTTCACTTTCTGCCATAAGGGTGATGTCATCTGCATATCTGAGCTTATGGATATTTCTCCCAGCAATCTTGATTCCAGCTTGTGCTTCTTGCAGCCCAGCATTTCTCATGATGTACTTGATGTACTGCTTTCCCAATTTGGAACCAGTCTGTTGTTTCAGGTCCAGTTCTAACTGTTGCTTCCTGACCTGCATATACGTTTCTCAAGAGGTAGGTCAGGTGGTCTGGTATTCCCATCTCTTTCAGAATTTTCCACAGTTTATTGTGATCCACACAATCAAAGGCTTTGGCATAATCAATAAAGCAGAAATAGATGTTTTTCTGAAACTCTCTTGCTTTTTTCATGATCCAGCGGATGTTGGCAATTTAATCTCTGGTTCCGCTACCTTTTCTAAAACCAGCTTGAACATCTGGAAGTTCACAGTTCACTTATGGCTAAAGTCTGTCTTGGAGAATTTTGAGCATTACTTTACTAGCATGTGAGATGAGTGCAATTGTGCGTTGATTATCTGAATCTCCAGACTGCAGCCTGCTCTGTCGATTCCAGTCTTGCCTGCCCCGGTAGCCACCCACTCCAGTACTCAAGCCTGGAAAATTCCATGAATGGAGGAGCCTGGTAGGCTATAGCCCATGGGGTCGCAAAGAGTCTGACACAACTAAGTGACTTCACTTTCTTTCTTGCTATAGTTCCTTTTGGAGAAGGAAATGGCAACCCACTCCAGTGTTCTTGCCTGGAAAAATCCCATGGATGGAGGGGCCTGGTGGGCTACAGTCAATGAGACTGCAAAGAGTTGGACACAACTAAGCAACTAACACACACAAGCATACAAGCCAATTCCTTAAAATAAATTCCTCTCTCTCCCCTCTCTATCTCTCTCTCTCATTCTCTATCTCTGCTTTGTCATATAGATAGATGAAAAATAGAAGATAGATGACAGGTAGATAAATAGATGATAGATATATAGACATAAGGTACTATGAGTTCTGTTTCTCTGGAAAAAAAACTATATCAAATACATCAATATATCTATAATATTATCATCTCTACAAATAATCAATGTAAAAATTATTAACAAGGTATTTTACATTCTTTTTCATTCTAAGTCTTTGAAATCTGGATTGTATGCTGTGCTTATAGTACATCTTATAGTACATCTGAATTGGCCACGTTTCAAGTGCCCAGTAGCCACTGGCTATATGTAGGTAGTGGCTATCATATTACACAGTGTAGGGCTAGAACAAAGCAACTACGTGAAGCATAATAGAAACCAGAATTTGTGTGAAACCATAGACATAAGTTTGAACTCTGTCACTAAGGCTAAGTGAATGCTAGCTAGAATATCTGTTCTCCTAACTGGAGAACCTCTCTGAGCCTAGGTGTCCTCATACATAAGTGAGGGATAACCGTATGTGTCTAAGAGAGCTGTTGTGAATATCCATCATAAAGTCTTTAACAGAGTGCCTAGTAAACCATAGAATCCTACTAAACATCAGGCACTTTCCTTTTCTTCCTAATCTTCAATCTGTTCTCCTGACTTCACTCTTTAATGAAAGTGTCTGTGTTGTCTCATATTTGTTCAATAAATGCTTGTGGAATTAATGCACAGCCTTTTGTTGTCATGGTGGAGTATAACCATTTGTTGATTTATATTTTCTTTTAACACATGTGTCTTAGAAAATACTTTTGCAGGACTTGTGGAACTGTTGACACTGTAGTGGAGAGAAGAGTCAAGCTTACATTTGGGATTTGAGAGAAGAATCTATTAAGCTGGCTTTCCCAGGTGGCACTAGTGGTAAAGAATCCACCTAACAATGCAGGAGACACAAGACATGCGGGTTCAATCCCTGGGTTGGAAATATCCCCTGGAGGAGGAAATGGCAACGACTCCAGGATTCTTGCCTTGGAAATCCCATGGACAAAGAAAGCCTGGTAGGCTAGAGTCCACGGGGTCACAAAGAGTTTTGACAGGACTAAGCCACTGAGCACACAACTGAGCACAGAGCATCTACTAACCTAAAGCAAATGTGGCAACATCACAAAGAAAACCAGCCAGGTGAGATCAGCCACAGATATCTCTGACATAAGAGGACACCAGCTTTTTAAGTTCATTATTTCATATAATTTTTATTACTGAGGACAGATCTGACAACTGTTAATGAGATGGGATGCCTCCTCATTAAAAACAAAATAAAAAGGAAACACATTCACACTGAGTCACAGGAAAAATTCTAGGGTAGCTGAAAACATTTTTCCTCTGCCAGTGACTGTATTAAGGACCTAACTCATTTATAACAGCAAAATGTTCTTGTAATTGCCATTTCATGAAGACACCCAATGTATCTAGTCAGGGTTGTCCAGACACAGAACAAATAAGAGGTGTATAGATGGAGAAAGAGGTTAATTATAAGAAAGAAGCTCACGTGATTATGAAGGCTGACAAGTCCTAAGATCTTCAGTCAGCAAGCTAGAAACTCAGGAGAACTGATGGTATGGTTCCAGTCTGAATACGAGCAGGAAGGCCCAAGAAGACCCATTGTTCCAGTAAGAGTCTGAACATAGGAAAAAAGAAAAAAAAAAAAAAAAACCTGATGCCTCAGCTCAAAGACAGGCAGGAAGAAGGCTTTTTCTCTCATGCAGGAGGTTCAGCCTTTTGTTCTATCCAAGCCTTCAGCTGATTGGATGAGGCCCATCCACATGGCTGGAGGCAATCTGCCTCACTCAGTCTACCAATTCAAATGTCAGTCTCATCAACAAACACCCTCACTGACATCATCACCATCATCAATAATGTTTGACCAAGTGTCTGGCTACCCCATGACCCAATTAAGCCAGCACATGTAATCAACCATCACACCTGGCCAGGTATAGTATGCAACAATTGCATATGTTGGAGCTGAAAGAAAAGAAAGTGAAGTCACTCAGTCATGACCGACTCTTTGTGACCCCATGGACTGTAGCCTACATGCTCCTCTGTCTATGGGATTTTCCAGGTAAGAGTACTGGAGTGGGTTGCCATCTCCTTCTCCAGGGGATCTTCCCAACCCAGGGATCGAACCCGGGTTTCCCACGTTTTACGCAGACACTTTACGGTCTCAGCCACCAGGGAAGTCCATATGTTGGAGCTTAATATGTCAATAAAGCATTCCTTGAGCAAGGGTGCTAAATGCTTTTTTCCCTCCTTGATTTGCTTCTTCTCAGTACACTGTTTTCCTTCCCTCTTCCTCATGTAAGTGGTGCACACTCCATGGCATGCATTTTACCAGGTATTCTTTCACACTGTCCTCATAAGAAATAAGAAGATCTCATCAAAGTGGCAACAGCCTCGAGGAGGCCACTGAAGCCCAGTCAATTGCTCAGCATTGTCTGTTTAAAAATTCCATTTCCTCAGATATCCCAGACTTGGTCAGACTTGGGAGTTGAAACTCATACAAACTACTTCAAGAGAGTTCTGTACAAACCAGGGGAAAAAAATCTCTTATTAATTATAGCATATAATTGCCAGAGGGTCCTCTAGCCAAAACATTCCTTTCTTGCAAGTTTATATCAGAAATCAAATTATAATCAAAATATTACTTACTTGAATATGAATTCAGAGTAAGTGGGGGTTGATTTAAACAAAATGTTCAATGGCATCAAGCAAAGAATAACTAATGCTACAATTTCAGGAATCAGCACCAGAAAGGACAAATCTCAGGAACAAATTTCTCTAGAATTCTCTGCCAAAGTGTACTTCATAGATTATTTGTTTTGTTATTTCACATGCCAGACTGACCAACTCCCTTTTTTTATATAATTTACTCCTTCTTTTAAACATATTTAGCAGGTTACACCATAGTTTTGAACACCACAGTTCAAAAGCATCAATTCTTCAGCACTCAGCTTTTTTTATAGTTCAACTCTCACAACCATACATGACTACTGGGAAAACCATGTCTTTGACTAGATGGACCTTTGTTGGCAAAGTAAGGTCTCTGCTTTTTAATAAGCTGTCTAGGTTGGTCGTAGCTTTTCTTCCAAGGAGCAACTGTCTTTTAATATCATGGCCGCAGTCACCATCTGCAGTGATTTTGGAGCCCAAGAAAATAGTTTCTCACTGTTTCCACTGTTTCCCCATCTATTTGCCATGAAGTGATGGGACCAGATGCCACAATCTTCGTTTTCTGAATGTTGAGCTTTAAGCCAACTTTTTTACTGTCCTCTTTCTTTTTCATCAAGAAGCTCTTTAGTTCTTCTCTTTCTGCCATAAGGGTGGTGTCATCTGCATATCTGAGGTTAGTGTTATTTCTCCCAGCAGTCTTTATTCCAGCTTGGGCTTCATCCAGCCTGGCATTTCACATAATGTACTCTGCATATAAGTTAAATAAGCAGGGTGACAATATACACCTGATTTGGAACCAGTCTATTATTCCATGTCCAGTTCTAACTGTTGCTTCCTGACGAGCATACAGATTTCTCAAGATTCAAGCCAGGTGGTCTGATATTCCTATCTCTTTAAGTGATGTTGCAGAAGACTCTTGAGAGTCCCTTGGACAGCAAGGAGATCAAACCAGTCAATCTTCAAGGAAATCAGTCCTGAATATTCATTGGAAGGACTGATGCTGAAGCTGAAGCTCCAGTATTTTGGCGACCTGATGCAAGAACTGACTCACTGGAAAAGACCCTGATGCTGGGAAAGATTGAAGGCAGGAAGAGAAGGAGACAACAGAGGATAAAATGGATGGATGGTATCACTGACTCGATGGACATGAGTTTGAGCCAGCTCCTGGAGTTGGTGATGCACAAGGAAGCCTGGAGTGCTACAGTCCATGGGTTCACAAAGAGTCGGACATGACTGAGCAACTCAACTGACTGCACAGGTTACAAATCAAGTCTTATTTCCTTTTTGATAAATGGTTCAGTCTCAGTAAGATGATTTCCACTCTAAATTTCTCAAATTTTCGAAGAGGTCACTGTTGACATTCTTTTCATTAATATCCATTTTATCTTTATAGCAATTCTGCTCTGATAATCTATTGATGATTCATCCTTTGCTATCAAAAATTTAATAGTTTAAAGCAGGAATCATTTCTTTTTTCCTACCACTGCTATTCTCAGCATTTATCAACGTTATTTTCAGCTCAGATTATTGGTATAACTGGCATTGGGATATTCTAATATCTTAAACGATGTTTGGGGGCTTCTAGAAAAATTTTGGAGGGAGTTAACTTTTATATTTCCTACTAAACAATCCTCTAAACGTTTTTCACTCCTTACCACTTATACAGTCGTAACCCTCCTGTGTTTCAGCTTCTTAGAAATACAAAGAGTGACTGACTAATTGGTGTGTTAGATTACCCTATTTTAAGATGTTAATTATGGTTTGAAACAGAAGGTTGCATTCTTTCTTAGATAAGATCATTCTTCAATGCCTTAAGCTAAAGGTGTTGGTAGATTTTAAACACAAACATCAAAACAGTGTAGGTAGAAAAAAAAATTGGTCTGGGAAGGGGACATTGAGTTTAAATGTAAATTCATTTACAGGAAAACACAGATTGACTCACAAGATGCAATTCTTTGGTAGAAACTGCCCTTTGGTGACAGACAGCCCAGGAAGATAAATTTATACTTAATAAAAAGGTTTTTTTAATCACATTAGCCTTTGTAAGGGATTATAATCTCCAGCAGAATTCCCATGGTACAAATAATGTTAAATGGAAGAACCACAAGGCACAGAGGCACCTAGCATTAAACCTCATACTTTATGATACCATGCATTGCTACTTGAAGGATCACTTAAGAGAAGGATCTCATTAGATTCCTGACACTTCTTGGTTACTAGAATGCTGAGACCTCAGAACACATTTTTTTTT
>SJYC01065769.1:0-10603 GCA_006408675.1 Madoqua kirkii | reverse complement strand
TATGTGGGACAACAAAAGAGACACAGGTGTATAGAACAGTCTTTTGGATTCTGCAGGAGAGGGAGAGGGTGGGATGATTAGGGAGAATGGCATTGAAGCATGTATAATATCATATATGAAATGAATCGCCAGTTAAGGTTCAATGCAGGATACAGGATGCTTGGGGCTGGTGCACTGGGATGACCCAGAGGGATGGTATGGGAAGGGAGGTGGGAGGAGGGTTCAGGATGGGGAACACGTGTACACCCATGGCAGATTCATGTTGATGTATGGCAAAACCAATATAATGTTGTAAAGTAAAAAATAAATAAATAAAATTTAAACCAAAAAAAAAAAAAAGAAAGAAAGAAAGCTAAGCACCAAAGAGTTGATACTTTTGAACTGTGGTGTTGGAGAAACTCTTGAGAGTCCCTTAGACTGCAAGAAGATCCAACCAGTCCATCCTAAAGGAAATCAGTCATGAGTGTTCATGGGAAGGACTGATGTTGAAGGTGAAACTCCAATACTTGGGCCACCTGATGCAAAGAGCTGACTCATTTGAAAAGATCCTGAAGCTGGGAAAGATTGAGGGCAAGAGGAGAAGGGGACGACAGAGGATGAGATGATTTGATGGTATCACCAACTCAATGGACATGAGTTTGGGTAAACTCTGGGAGTTGGTGATGGACAGGGAGGCCTGGCGTGCTGCGGTTCATAGGGTCACAAAGAATCAGACATGACTGAGCTACTGAACTGAACTGAATATATATTATACTGATGAGTGTGTGTATGTGTGTGTATTATATATTATATATGTATAACTGAATCACTTTGCTGTACTTCTGAAACATCCACTATCCACTATCTACCAGTCTTATCATTTGATGGGGCAGTAAATTAACTTTTTAAGGATGTTAAATCATCTAAGCATTTCAAACTACAGTGATCATACACTGAGGGAGAAAAAAGATTGAAGAGAAATGATGCCATAAGAATCACCTTTGCCACAGTCACTGAAACAAGCAAAATTCCCGGCACAAGATCCTAAGGCAGCTCAGCATTAAAATGCTCTACCTAAAACATAATATAGTTTCTTGTGGCTCAATGGGCAATACTTGCTGTATCAGAGAACAGAGCAGAAAATAATGGATAACTACTATGTAAAATATGTATATACTATGAGTTAAGATATATTGATAGGAAATGCAGTGCAGAGAGACATTTTCAATCAATTATCTAATGTACATTTCTATTTGCTTCTCATAGTGTATTATGATGTTTGTGGGTGTACACATCAATTTCACCTGTTAGACTGTAAGTTTATAGGCAGAAGACTCTGATTCATCTTTCAGTTCAGTTCAGTTCAGTTCAGTTCACTCGCTCAGTCATATCTGACTCTTTGCAACCCCATGAATCGCAGCACATCAGGCCTCCCTGTCCATCACCAACTCCCAGAGTTCATTCAGACTCACATCCATCGAGTCCGTGATGCCATCCAGCCATCTCATCCTCGGTCGTCCCCTTCTCCACCTGCCTCCAATCCCTCCAGCATCAGAGTCTTTTCCAGTGAGTCAACTCTTCACATGAGGTGGCCAAAGTACTGGAGTTTCAGCTGTAGCATCATTCCTTCCAAAGAAATCCCAGGGCTGATCTCCTTCAGAATGGACTGGTTGGATCTCCTTGCAGTCCAAGGGACTCTCTAGAGTCTTCTCCAACACCACAGTTCAAAAGCATCAATTCTTCAGTGCTCAGCTTTCTTCACAATCCAACTCTCACATCCATACATTATGACACTCCAAATCTAGCATGGTGTCAGGTACAGAATACATGCTCTGAGTTGACTGCAGAAACTAAAGCATGGTGCAGAATACTAAACTACTGGAAATATTGCTATAGTTACATTGGCACTATGTTGGGGCAATGGAATGAATTGTGTCCCCCTCAAATTCATAAGTCCTAATCCCAAGGATGGTGGGAGGCTTGTGGGCTGCCATCTATGGGGTCGCACAGAGTCAGACACAACTGAAGCAACTTAGCAGCAGCAGCAGCAGCAACCCCTTATGTGATTGTTTTTGGCAATGGGGCTTCTAAGAGGTTGTTGCTTTTTTTCAGCCTCCCAGTCGTGCCTGACTCTTTGCTGCCCCTGCAGCCTGCCGGGCCTCTCTGTCCCTCACTATTTCCTGGAGTTTGCCTAAGTTCATGTTCCTTGCATCGCTGATGCCATCCAGCCATCTCATCCTCTGCCACCCTCTTCTCCTTCTGCCCTCAATCTTTCCCAGCATCAGGGACTTTTCCAATGAGTCATCTGTTCACACCGGATGACCAAAATACTGGAGCTTCAGTTTTACCATCAGTGAATAGTCAGGGTTGATCTCCCTTAAGATTGACTGGTTTGATCTCCTTGCTGTCCAAGGGACTTTCAGGAGTCTTCTTCAGAACCACAGTTCAAAGGCATCAATTCTTTGGCTTTCTGCCTTCTTTACAGTCCAGCTCTCACGACTGTATGTAACCACTCGGTTAAATGAGTTCATAAGAGTAGAGTCCTGATATGGTAGGACTGGGCTTCCCAGGTGTCATTAGTAGTAAAGAACCTACCTGCCAAGGCAGGAGATGTAAGAGATGTGAGTTCAGTCCCTGGGTCAGGAAGATCCCCTGGAGAAGGGCATGGCAACCCAACCAGTATTCTTGCCTGTAGAATCCCTTGGAGAGAGGGGTCAAGGAGGCTATAGTCAACAGGGTCACAAAGAGTCGGATGTGACTGAAGCAGCTTAGCAGGTACACATGAAAGGATCAACGGCCCTTTAAGAGGAAAAGTGAGAGATCTCTCCCTAGGAATGCTCCAAGGAAAGTTATGTGAGCATATATCTACAAGCTTTCTCTTCAGAACAGACTTGACCCATAATTTATCCTTGAACTTCAGACTGTGAGAAAACAAATTTCTGTTGTCTAAGCCACCAAGTCTATTGCATTTTGTGTGTACAACCAATAACCCAAACTTCTGATGCTTTTCATTGGTTTCACAATAATAAAGAAAGAAATGATTTTTAAAGCCACTGTAATTGTCATCCAAGAAAGAATTTTAGCACAATATTTGACATCCATGAATTTAAGAATGACCCATAAGCTTGAGAATGCTTTGCAACAAATAGAGAAAAAGTGAAAAATTAAAATATGAGTTGTGAATTACTTTTAACACAAAAAGATTTTGTTCTACACAGAAATTTTTTATTCAGCCTACATCTCATTTGACAGAAGACTCTAACTTGAACTCTTTAAGCTCAGTTAAAATTGATAAAGATTGAGAACCATTTTGACCTAGTACAAATTCTTCATTATTCTCTTAGATTTCACCAAGAATTGGTAGCAAATTGCATATGTTACTTTTAAAATATAATCACATGTATTCTCTAAATTAGAGAAAAGAAACCCTTCAGAGTGTTTTAGGAAACATAAGATCCCACAGAAAAAGAAATATTTATTTCTCATATTTGTCTCATGATATTACGTATTTTTATGCAGAGTTGCTCATCAGAAATTTGCAAACCAAGCTTAGTAAGATAGCAATTTGAAATTTCACCCTCACTATAGATTCCTTGAAAGAAAGTTGCAAGGAACTAACTAAGAAATGTGACACATGCTTTACACATTTACCATTATTGCATCCAAAATGAGCATACCAATGTAGATTTAGAAATCCAGGTCAAGGTTACTTTCTCACTTTAGTGTCTTTTAAAGCAGTAAATGGAAGGATGTGCTAAGCCATGATCACAAAGGTACTTGACACCTTCATAACCATGCAAACAATTGAAGAAGGTCAGTGATTTGGTACTTTTGAAGATAACAATGTTTTCTTTGCTTTGCTTTTCTCCTTCAAAATTTGGATTTGCCTCTAGAAAGTTGCTGGCCTGAATAGGCCACTAATTTCTAGGACATCCTGACATATTTGTCATCACCTTCTCTCCAACAACTTTAAGAATTCTCACAGTAGTGTGTGAACTTTTGAAAACTAAAGCTCAAAAACGTATCCTCTTATCCATTCTGTGCCTGTTTATTGACATTTATGAACCTCATGAATTGAATTTGTAAATTTTTTCTTTGGCAAAAGAAATAGATCTTCCATGCTGTGTAGTATTACACCATGCAGAGGATGTTTGTAATTAAGTCAACATATATTGTTTCTAGACACCAACAAGGAAATCACTTTGTTATACTCATATTACAATATCACCAGAGTAATAAGACCAAAATGACTCACTGGAGTGCTCACTGCTGCAAACAGTGCTAAGTTGAGGGCCCAGTGCCTAGTGGATGTCTCTTTGAGAGGTCATAAATGACTCTCTTCCAAAACACGAAAGCGTCATCTAGGACAATGCATTGAACCAAGAGAAAAGACAATGAGGAAAGCTTAGAAGAAAAGACCTAGCCCTCTCTTCCTCTCTGAGAATGCTCATGGAGGTTGATTAATTTCCATGAATTTTAGAAAAGGCAAAGGAAACTCGTCCCCACAACATCTTGTCCTACATGATCTGGAAGAATAAAAGAATTACCAGTTGCTGCCTTTCAGGGCTAGAGGCACCAGTGTGAGAATGACAGGAGAACATTCTGAAGAGACCCATGGATGTGAAAGGGAAGACTCTTCCTCCCTGCTCTCTGCTATCGATATAGTTTCTTATATTGTTTTATTTATTCAGTCAGTACTGATTATTGCTTTTTGTAGATGAGATGCAGAAAAGCCTACAGCGCTGATCAAGCATATGGAATTCCTGTCTCTGCACAGCTTAATATCAAATAAGGAGCTAGATTCCACACTAATTTGCCTTTTTGCCTCTTTTTTGCTGCCTCCTTTGCTGGTTCTTCTTTATCTCCTGCCATCTAGATTCTGAATGTCTTTCCACCTACATCTAAGTGGATATCACATATGAAAAAGATAGAGTTGTTGGAGGAGTAGCATAAAAGCAAGATAAGAATATGTCTAAAGTGACACAGGGCTTCCCTGGGGGCTCAGTGGTAAAGAATCCACCTGCCAATGCAGGAGATGAGGGTTCGATCCCTAGGTCTAGAAGATTCCTTGGGGAAGGAAATGACAACCCATTCCAGTATTCTTGCCTGGGAAATCCCATGAGCCTGACAGGCTAGAGTACATGGAGTCACAAAGAGTCAGACATGACTTAGTGACTAAAGAACTACAATAAAGTGACACAAAAGAAAAATTTTGGCAAAGAAAGGGTGGGTGAGTAGGTTGGTTAATAGGGCTGATTGATACAAAATGTTAAGGAGTATGACAGCTGAGAAAATGTCTATTGAATCCAGGTCACAGTAAGTTGCTGTGGGTTTCCAAAAAAGCTATGTAAAAATGATGGGGACAGAAAATAAAACTAGAACAAATTTTAAAACATATTAGTGCTAATGCTGCATGCATGTGCATGCTAAGTCACTTCAGTCATGTCCAACAGTTTGTGATCCCAAGGACTGTAGCCTGCCGGGCTCCTCTGTCCATGGGGATTCTCCAGGTAAGAACACTGGAGAGGGTTGCCATGCTCTCCTCCAGGGGATCTTCCTGACCCAGGGGTCATGTCTCCTGTGGCTCCTGCACTGCAGGCGGATTCTTTACCACTGAGCCACCTGGTGCTGATGAAGTGGACATTTAAGAAGTTCATTGGTAAAGGGGGAAAAGAAGTCTGGAGATTAGGTTTCTCGGATAGAAATTAATCATATTTGTAAGTCATGGTGAAATTAGAGTGGTTGAAAATATTAAAAAGCTGGATAAAGATAAAAGAAGTGATACTTAACGAAGCATGATTCCAGAGGAGAGGAGAAAACTTGGAATTAACAGCATGAGTGTTCCATTTTGTAGAAGAGTGCATCATTCTCTAAAACTGAGTGGGCGGGAAGGAATAAGAGATAATCAGTGTAATACAGCTGGCCAAGATTGTCAACAATGCTACCTATTAGAGAAATGCAAATCAAAACTACAATGAGATATCACCTCACAACAGTTAGAGTGTCTGTGTGTGTGTGTGTGTATGTGTGTGTGTGTGTGTGTGTGTGTGTGTGTGTGTGTGTGTTAGCCGCTCAGTAGTGTCCAACTCTTTGTGACCTCATGGACTGTAGCCCTCCAGGCTCTTTTGTTCATGGGATTTTCCAGGCAAGAATACTGGAATGGGTTGCCATTTCCTTCTCCAAGAGATCTTCCCAACCCAGGGATCAAACCTGGGTCTCCCATATTGCAGACAGGCTCTTTATGATCTGAGCCACCAGGGAAGCTCCTACTTAGAGTGGTCATCCTCAAAAACTGCAAACAGTAAATGCTGAAGCATGTGTGGAGAAAAGGGAACTCTTCTAAATTACTGGTGAGAATGTAAACCGCTATAGTCACTATGAAGAACAGTGTGGAGGCTCCTTAAAATACTAAAACTAGAGCTGCCATATGACCCAGAAATCCAACTCCTGAGCATATGTCTGGAGAAAAACATGGTTCAAAAGGATGTATACACCCCAGTGTTCATTGCAGCCCTGTTTATAATAGCTAAGATACAGAAGCAACCTAAATGTCAATTGACAGAAGAATGGATAAAGAGGATGTGATAATATTCCATTATTACTCAGCCATTAAAAAGAATGAAATAATGCCATTTGCAGCAACATGAATGGACCTACAGAGTGACATACTGAGTGAAGTGAGTCAGGCGCAGAAGGAGAAATACTGTATGATATTCCTTATATATGAAATCTAAGAAGAAATTATGAAAATGAACTTATTTACAAAACATAAACAGACCCACATACTTAGAGAAAGAACCTACAGTTAACATGGAGAGAGGGTCAGGGGAGGCATAGACTAGGAGTTTAGGATGGTCGCATATACATTGCAATATTTTAAGTAGATAACCAAAAAGGACTTACTGTAAAAAAGAAAGAAAAAAAAAAGACTTTAAGTACTCAGGGGGGAAAAGAAATAATGCAGGGTGGTCACATGATAAATTTGAAGATGAGTCTGTAAACAATACTTTGTGTGTGTGTGCTTAGTCACTCAGTCGTGTCCCACACTTTTCGACCTTTACAAGTAGTTTAATCTGAAAAATACTTACATAAAGAAGAGTTGGGTTTTTTTAATGAAATGGTTAGTTGTGATTTTTCTCTTCACTGTAACACTTGGAAAGAGAGACTCTTTCCTCTAGTCTCAGAGCCAGGTGTTCACAGACTGAAGCCAGATTTTTATGGTATACTTTATTATTCCATTCCAACTAAATTCCAGGAACATCAGCACATGTTCAGTTAAATATGATATGAAAACACATTGCAAATACAGAAATGTTATTTTTGGATTATCCATGGATTTTGGTCTATTTAATACCTCCATATTGCCCAATGATGGCAACTACTCATGTTATGATAATAAAATATATTCTTAAGTAACTATTATAAGACCTTAAGTTCTATTATAACTTACCCTGCAAATACCCAAGACTTGCTATCAAAAGAGGGAAAAAGGCAGAAATGTGCAATTTAGGCTTCATTTCTTCAATTCCCTGAGAAAATCTAACTCTCCCATTCTCTTTCTTTCAGCTTTCCCTTATGTATAGACACAAGAATAAAATAAGAGATTCTTATATTGTGAGACAATCATTACTAAATATCGGTGAATCATAATGGTGATTATAGAGAGTAGACACAACTTTAATACCTCCTAAGGTTACTTTCTATCCACTTAATGAGAGGAAAGCACTAGCATTCTTTTAACTTTGTTAAACTACTAACCTTTTGTTCTTTAATTTGTATTATATGAAACTACTGCAATTCCCCCCAAAATGATGCTTAAATTAGTCTTCAAAAATAAAGAGATTTTCTTCCATCAAAAGATACATCAAAACAAAAAGTCAATCTCAAGTTATTCTCTCATTCCAAGTGTATTTCTGGCCAGGACTATATGATTCTGCCCTTAACTACATAATAAATATTTCAAAATGATTTTATTTTTAAAAAGCTGGGGTGTGAAAAATTAGATGTATCAAGACTGGCAAAATATTGATCATTGCTGAAGTTGGATGATCAGTACATGTATTTCTGTGCACTCTTCATTCTACTTTTGAATATGTTTAAACATGTTCATTTATAAGTAAATGGGGGCTTTCCAGGTGGCATAGTGGTAAAGAATCTGCCTGCCAGTGCAGGAGACGTGGGTTCGATCCCTGGGTCAGAAAGGTACCCTTGGAGTAGGAAATGGCAACCCATTCCAGTATTCTTGCCTGGAAAATTCCATGAACAGAGGAGCCTGGTGAGCTATACTCCCTGGGTTCACAAGGAGTCCATGGCAGCATACATTTCACATGGCAGTTTCAGATTTCAGTATAAATAGTAAATAATTCTTATCATAGATATTTGTGAAGACTCCTCCTCAGTTCCAATAGACAAAAAGGTCATATCCCTCCTTTAGAATTGCAGAATGCAGTAAACAAACCAAATGGCAGAGGCCTTGTATAGTATGATAGGCAGAATGGGCCCCCAAAGGCTGGCACTCTAACTAGAGTAAATACTAGAGTATCTAACTAAAGTATTTACTAGAACCAATAAATACATTACCTAATGTGATGGTTATTTTCATGTTTCATCTTGACTGGTCATGGAGTGTCCAGTTAAACATTATTTTTGTGTATGTAAAGGGAATTCCTGGATGAGATTAGCATTTGAATGGATAGACTCAGTAAAGTAGATTCCCTCCCCAACATGGATGGGCATCACGTAATCCACTAAAGGTTGGAATAAAACATCAACAGTAGAGGAAGAAGGAATTTGCTTCTTTTTTCTGCTTCACCGATTGATACTATAGGACTGGGATTTACACCATCAGCTTTCCTGGTTTTGAGGATTCTGGTGTACATATACATATATGTAGATTAAAATACAGATATAGATATAAATATGGAAGCTGAAGCTCCAATCTTTGGGCATTGGATGCAAGGAGCTGGTTCATTGGAAAAGACCCTGATGTTGGGAAAGATTGAAGGCAAAAGGAGAAGGAGGGTAAGCGAGTATGAGATGGTTAGATGGCATCACCAACTCAGTGGACATGAATTAGAACAAACTCAGGGAGACAGTTGAGGATAGAGGAGCCCAGCATGATACAGTCCATGGTGTGGCAAAGAGCTGGACATGACTTAGTAACTGAGTAACACTTATATATATCCTATTGCTTTTCTCTCTGAAGAATACTAACACACTTTACATAGCAAAAAGGGGTTTGAACTCTAACTAAGTTTGCAGATCTAAAACAGAGAGATTAGCCTGGCTTTTCCTATCCAAGTAAGTCTAATCTAATCATATGAGCCCTTAAAAGCAGAGAACTTTCTGGAGGAAGAAGAGATGGAGCAAGAAAATTCAAAGAGATTCAAAGCATGAAGAGGCCTTGACAGGAAGTTGCTGTCTTAAAGATGGAGAGTCAACATGAGAAAGAATTCAGGCAGTCTTAAGGATCTGAGAGAGACTCCTGGCCAATAGCCAGCAAGGAAACAGACCTCAGGCCAGCAGCCCAAATAACTGAATTCTGTCAACAGCCTGGATGAGCTTGGAAACCGACTTGCCCTCAGAGCCTCCAGATAAGAGTCTAGTTTGCCAACAGCCTGATCTCAGCCTGCAACACCCGGGCCAGAGGAACCAGCTGAGTTCACCAGACCTCCTGGACTACAGAACTGTGAGATCATAAACTTGTATTGTGTTAAGTGGCTAAATCTGTAATAATTTTAAGGTTGTAGTGGGTAACACATTGTGCATGCTCAGTCACTAAGCTGTGTCTGACTCTTTTGCAACCCCATGGACTATAGCCCGCCAGGCTTATCTGTTCATGGGATTTCCCAGGCAAGAATACTAGAGTGGGTTGCCATTTCTTCTCCAGGGAATCTTTCTGACCCAAAGATCAAATCCATGTCCTCTGCAGCTCCTGGCAGACAGATTCTTTACTATTGAACCACCTGGGAAGCAGGTAAAAAATACATCCTGTGTATGTTAATCACAAAGTCATGTCCAGCTCTTTGAAACCCCACCAGGCTTCTCTGTCCATGGAATTGTCCAAGCAAGAATACTGGAGTGGGTAGCCATTTCTTTCTTTAGAGGATCTTCCCAACCCAGGGATTGGTTCCATGTCTGCTGCATTACAGGTGGATTCTCAACCATCTGAAACACCAGGGAAGCCCAACAAATATGTCCTACTTAACACTAAAAAAGACCCAATAGCTAACAACACTGTAAAAAACTTATTCCTAACACAAAAAGTAAGAGAAGTAATTTTATTTTGCTTGTAATATTGGGAAAATATGTAAAAAGAAATGGCAGTTGAGATGTGTGTTGTATCACGTGTGAAAAGCTCTTGATAGTCATATAAGGTGATCCAAAGTTTTGGAAAACTAATTAGTGATATGTTTAAGAAATCAGGATATCATGTTTGACCTTTGACCTAAAATTCCACATCTATTTTTTAAGGAAATAATTCCAGTAGTATTTCTTAACTTTGATCCAGTTATTTTACCTCCATATACTAAGAAAATAATTTTAGATGCATTTTTCATGAAAATACATATTAAAATATGAAGAAAATTAATCTATAAAGATGGTAGTCATTAAGATATTACAG
>SJYC01065761.1:0-76904 GCA_006408675.1 Madoqua kirkii | reverse complement strand
TTTTTTTTTTCAGTCAAACATATAACATTCAGTCTTGGGACATTACAGGAAATGTGATTTAGATTCTTCTCATTACTACAGCATAGCACAGAGGCACACATAAAAAATCCCCTCTCTGTGCTGCCTATGTCCCTCTTACACACTCAGTTCAGTTCAGTTCAGTTCAGTTCAGTTCAGTCGCTCAGTTGTGTCAGACTATTTGTGACCCCATGAATCAAAAAGCATGCTAGGCTTCCCAGTCAATCACCAACTCCCAGAGTTCACCCAGACTCATGTCTATCGAGTTGGTGATGCCATCCAGCCATCTCATCCTCGGTCGTCCCCTTCTCCTTCTGCCCTCAATCCCTCCCAGCATCAGAGTCTTGTCCAATGAGTCAGCTCTTCACATGAGGTGGCCAAAGTACTGGAGTTTCAGCTTCAACATCAGTCCTTCCAATGAACACCCAGGACTGATCTCCTTCAGAATGGACTGGTTGGATCTCCTTGCAGGCCAAGGGACTCTCAACAGTCTTCTCCAACACCATAGTTCAAAAGCATCAATTCTTCGGCATTCAGTTTTCTTCATAGTCCAGCTTTCACATTCATACATGACTACTGGAAAAACCATAGCCTTGACTAGACGTCTGGACCTTAGTTTTCAAAGTAATGTCTCTGCTTTTGAATATGCTACCTAGGTTGGTCATAATTTTCCTTTCAAAGAGTAAGCATCTTTTAATTTCATGGCTGCAATCACCATCTGCAGTGATTTTGGAGCCCCCCGAAACAAAGTTGGACACTGTTTCCACTGTTTCCCCATCTGTTTGCCATGAAGTGATGGGACCAGATGCCATGATCTTAGTTTTCTGAATGTTGAGCTTTAAGCCAATTTTTTCACTCTCCTCTTTCACTTTCATCAAGAGGCTTTTTAGCTCCTCTTCACTTTCTGCCATAAAGGTGGTGTCATCTGCGTATCTGAGGTGATTGATATTTCTCCCTGCAATCTTGATTCCAACTTGTGCTTCTTCCAGCTCAGTGTTTCTCATTATGTACTCTGCATATGTACTTTTCTCTTACAGGTTATTACTTTAACTGAGTATAGTTCCCTCTGCCATACAGTTGGTCCATGTTACTTACATATTTTGTACTTAGTAGAGTATATACATTAATCCCAGCCTCCTAATTTATCCCTCTCCCCTCCCACCTTTCCCTTTGGTAACTGTAAGCTTGTTTTCTGGTCCATGAGTCTCTTTCAAACATCAGCTCTTTAAGTAAAATTCATGTCAATGTTTTAAGAAATAAAAGACTGCCTTTTATATTCTTTTTTTATACATTTTATATCATATCTTATCTGTTCCTGCTCCCAGATTTCTGATAACTCTAGGACCTCTGAGATGAGTTCTGATACATTCAGTGACCACATTAAGCATTTTCAGTCCAGAGCCCAGAAAGCTTGCCTATGTTTCAAACTGGGTAGAAACATTTCTGAATAAAAGTCTTTTTCTTCCTAATATGTTATACTTGTCAAAAGCACATTGGGTGCTCACTTCACCAGCACATATACTAAAACTGGAATGATCCAGAGAAGATTAGCATAGCCCCTGTGCAAAGATGACACAGAAATTTGTGAAGCATTCCTTATTTTTCTGTATGACTCAGGGAACTCAAACAGGGGCTCTATATCAACCTAGAGGGTGGATTGGGGAGGAAGATGGGAGGGAAGTTCAAGAGGGAGGGCACATATGTACAGCTATGGCTGATTCACGTTGAGGTTTGACAGAAAATAACAAAAATCTGTAAATCAATTATCCTTCAACTATAAAATAAATACATTTTTAAAAGAAAGAAAAAGCACATTGGATCTGTCAGATAAGCAAATATTTACTAATCAATGTTTGTTGTCAATGTTGCAAGCAGGTTACTTTACAAATAGCTGACTGGGAACTTCAGCAGCAACAGGAATTGCTAAAGTGACTTATTCACTCAAATGCTTTTAAAACATGTTGTATTCTTGGATTCAAATAATAATTCCATCCACTCAATGGCAATTCCAGTGCAATTCCATCCACTCAACTGAACCAACCAAGGAAAACCAAATATATCTGAATGCCTAAGAGCTCATCATAAATTGGTGGCTCAGTTTTGATCCATAGAAGAAAAGCTAAAATGAATACCACAGATTGCTCTAACTATTCTCCAATACTTTAGAGATACAAAATACAGGATTTCAAACTTTCACTACATCATATATGCACCACACCCCTAAACAGAATTATTTTACTGGAGGGACAAAATTACATGGGTATGTTTCTGAGAGCTCAAGTTGAGACATTTATTTCTATTATTTCCATACCTTTTTCTAAATTGCTGTTTAATGGAAATTTTTTTTCTAAATTGCTGTTTATTGGAAATTTTTTTCCATACTTTTTTCTAAATTGCTGTTTAATGGAAATTTTTCAAAAGCCATGAAAGTATATGTTTTTTTCTCACTTTTTTCATTGATCACTTTTCATTGAAATATTGTTTATTTTAGAGAACCTTGAAACTGGTTTATCATAGTAATAAAATGTCAACATTCTAGGTAGGTCAAATTTTGTCCACAACAAATGAGATGTGTATAAGAGACAGTGACACGACACAACAACACACATCCATTTTAGAAATTTGGTATCATTTTCTAAAATGAAAATACATTTAGGTCATTTTCCCCATTTACTGTAAACCCAGTTTTCTAGTAGAATGGAAAAAAAAATACTTAAATTGTAAAACAAAACATTCCCAAATCACTGAAAAATTCTTCAGCTGTGAAATCAATGTGTGTTTTTGAGACTTGCTGTGAAATTTTCACCTAATCTTCATCTTTGTAAGTGAAAGCTAAAAGCTTCTTCACTGTTTTCACATAAGTAATGGCTTATTTGACTGGCTTTTTTCCTTTAAAAAATTCTTTCCCTACTAACCTTTCCTCTAAATGCAAATAAAAATAATCTTCTTGATTCTAAGTACTTTGCAAACCCTGTAAAAACTTAAAACTATGTCACTGCTTCTCATATTCTCTAGCTGTGTAAGTTTCCTCATAGTAAGAGTAGTATTAGTCACTCAGACTTGTCAGATCCTTTGGGACCCCATAGACTGTACCACCCCAAGTTCCTCTGTCCAATGGAATTATCCAGGTAAGTATATTAGAGTGGGTTGCCATTCCCCTATCCAAGGGATCTTCCTGACCCAGGGATCAAATGTGGTTTTTTCTACATTGCAGATTCTTTATCGTCTGAACCACCAGGGAAACCCAAGCTTCCTCATAAGCCATTTCTAACATTGTTCTTACTGTGGTTAAAAAAAAGAAAGAAAGAAAGAAAACTGAAAAATAGAGAGATGCAGGAGCTAGCCCTGAAATTTTAACAAGAGCTATCACACCATAACACCAAGCAGAAGGATGAGTTTCCCTTACTCATAGTGGGAAATCAAAAGAAGGCTTATTATAATCACTTGCTATGATTAACTCTCTACGTTTTAACCATGTAACTCACAAATTAAGAAGAATAGAATAGCTTGTCCAAAGACAAAGTATAAGGTGTGCCTTGAACTCAAAAATATAGTCAATAATGGATGATGGGAAAAGCCAGCCAGAAAATGTCAGATCTGGGAGACAGTTGGTCTTCCCAGGTGGCCTAGTGGTAAAGAACCTGCATGTAAATGCAGGAGATGCAGAGACATGGGTTTGATCCCTAAGTGGGGAAGATCCCCTGGAGGAGGGCATGGCAACCCGCTCCAGTATTCTTGCCTGGAGAATCCCATGGACAGAGGGGCCTGGCGAGCTACGGTCCATAGGGTCACAGAGTTAGACATGACTGAAGCGACTTAGCATGCACACTCAGGGGTCAGTTAGGCAAGTAGAGATGAGAGTGTGTGAGGTGTAGAAAGGATGGGGTCAGGGGGAGAAGGCCACAGGAAGAGATCACCCTTTACATTCTATGTAACTTTTATATCAGCCAATAAGAAAAGACAAGAAGCAGAGTCCAAGGAATCACATGGTAGACAGAAAATGGCACCGGCACAGATGTCCGCGTTCTAATCCCTAGAACCCGTGAATACATTACGTCACATGGCAAAGGGAGTTAAAGTTGTTGATGGAATTAAGTTTGATGTTCAGCTGACCTTAAAATAGGGAGATTCCCTGGATTATCTGTGCAGACTCAATGTCATCACAAGAGTTCTTTAAAATGGAAGTGGGAAGCAGAAAAAGAGATGTGATGAGGCAGGCAGGGTCAGAGAGGCACTATGTCGTTGACTTTGAAAATTAAAAGGGAGCCCTCAAGCTGAGGAATATGGGAAGCCTTTAAAAGCTGGGAGAAGCAAGGAAACAGATTCTCCCATAACCTCAGGGAGGGAATGCAGCCTTACCAACATCTTGGTTTTAGTCCAGTGATCCGTGTCAGACTCTGACCTCTAAAGCTATGAGACAACAAATTTGTGTTATTTTAAGCAACTAAGTTTGTGGCAATTTGTTAACAGTGATGGAAGACTAACACAGATCTGTGCCAACAATTGAGAATAAACTAAAGGGGACAAACAGAATATTCAGTAAGTGCTTTAAAAAAAAAAAAAGGAGAAATAAGTGAATAAAGGAATATGATCCAGTTGGTAACCATACTCTGCTGCTGCTGCTGCTAAGTCACTTCAGTCGTGTCCAACTCTGTGCGACCCCATAGACGGCAGCTCACCAGGCTCCTCCATTTCTGGGATTCTCCAGGCAAGAGTACTGGAGTGGGTTGCCATTTCCTTCTCCAACCATACTCTGGGGCCCATCAAAAATAAGAGAGTCACCAGCCACACAACATGATAATAACAATCGATCCATAGACTCAACCTCATTTTCCCTGAACCTTCCCATTCTATGGAATGTGGATAAAACCTGTCTAGTGAAGATAATGTATTAAAAGTCAGGCTTAAACAAATACATGGAGAGGTGCTCAACATTACTAGTCATCAGGGAAATGCATATCAAAATCACAATAAGCTATAACCTCATACCCGTTAGCACAGAAGGCGATGGCACCCCACTCCAGTACTCTTGCCTGGAAAATCCCATGGATGGAGGAGGCTGATAGGCTGCAGTCCATAGGGCCTCGAAGAGTCAGACACGACTGAGCCTGAGTGACTTCACTTACACTTTTCACTTTCATGCATTGGAGAAGGAAATGGCAACCCATTCCAGTGTTCTTGCCTGGAGAATCCCAGGGATGGGGAAGCTTGGTGGGCTGCCGTCTATGGGGTCACACAGAGTTGGACACAACTGAAGTGACCTAGCAGCAGCAGTAGCAGCATACCTGTTAGAATGGCTATCATCAAATAGACAAGAAATCACAAGTTTGACAAGGACAGGGAGAAAAGGGAACTGTTCGTAGGAAGATAAATTGGTACAACCACCATGGAAAACAGCATGGAGGTTCCTCAAATTTTTCAAAATATAACTATCATGTGATCCAGCACTTCTGAGTATATACCTGAACAAAATTAAATAACTGGCTTGAAGAGATATCTACACTCTTGTGTTCACTGTAGCATTATTTACAATAGCCAAGACATTGAAACAACCTAAGTATCTATTGGTAAATGAATGAAGAAAATATTGATAAATAATCTATATCTCCAAAAGAATATTATTAAGCTGTAAAAAAAATTTTTTTGCTATTTGTAATAACATGGGTGAACCTTGAAGATACTAAGCTAAGTAAAATAAGTCAAACAAAGAAAGAAAATATGGTGTGATCTCACTTATGCGTGGGCTCTTCTATGATTCTCGTAGAAACAGAAAAGAGATTGATGGTTGCCAGAGGTGAAGGGTGGTAGATAGGGGAAATGAATGAAGGTAGTCAAAGGGTATAAAGTTCTAATTATAACATGAATAAGTTCTGGGGATGCAACCTACGGCATGGTGACCATAGTTAACAATACTGTATTATATATTTGAAAATTGTTATAGGAGTAGATTTTGAAATTTCTCACCACACACAAAAAAAAATTTTAACTATATGAGGTGATAGATGTGTTAACTAAGCTTTTCATGGTAATCATTTTGCAATATATACATATATAAAATCACTACATATTATACCTTAAACTTACACAATGTTCTATGTCAGTTATATCTCAACAAAACTGGAAAAAATTGAAATCAAACCTATTTCCTAGTTTCCCAAGTTATTATGGTAGCTGATCAAGACTAGTAAAATGTATCACCTTATAGCTGCTGAATCAGTCCTTTGAATCAGGTGGCCAAAGTGTCAGAGTTTCAGCTTCAGCATCAGTCTTTCCAATGGATATTCAGAACTGCTTTCCTTTAGGATGAACTGGTTGGATCTCCTTGCAGTCTAAGGGACTCGCAAGACTCTTCTCCAATACCATGCTTCAAAAGCTCTCAGCTTTCTTTATAGTCCAACTCTCACATCCATACATAACTAATGGAAAAACCATAGCCTTAACTAGATGGACCTTTGTTGGCAAAGTAATGTCTCTGATTTTTAATATACTGTCTAGGTTGGTCATAACTTTCCTTCCAAGGACAGTGTCTTTTAATTTCATGGTTGCAATCACCATCTGCAGTGATTTTGGAGACCAAAAAAATTAAGTCTGTCACTGTTTCCACTGTTCCCCGAAGTGATGGGACCAGATGCCATTACCTTAGTTTTCTGAATGTTGAGTTTTAAGCCAACTTTTTCACTCTCCTTTTTCACTTTCATCAAGAGGCTCTTTAGTTCTTCTGCACTTTCTGCCATAAGGGTGATGTTATCTGCATATCTGCGGTTACTGATATTTCTCCTGGCAATCTTGATTCCAGCTTGTGCTTCATCCAGCCCAGCATTTCTCATGCTGTACTCTGCATATAAGTTAAACAAGCAGGGTGACAATATAACTGACTTATTTGAAAAGACCCTGATGCTGGGAAAGATTGAAGGTGGGAGGAGAAGGGGACGACAGAGAATGAGATGGTTGGATGGCATCACCGACTCAACAGACACGAGTTTGAGAAACTCTGGGAGTTGGTGATGGACAGGGAGGCCTGGTGTGCTGCAGTCCATGGAGTCGCAGAGTTGGACACGACTGAGTGACTGAACTGAAATGATAGCTGCTGATCTTTTATCCAGTAATTAAGCCTACCTCATTCCACTCCCTTCCTCCCACCATACAAAACACCTGCCAATCATACCACCTTACCAGGCTCTCTACCTCCTAGGTCCTCAAGCTTGCTGCTGCCTCTGCCTGGCAGGCTCTCCAGGCCTCCCCTATTGACTAGTTAGCTCCTAATTACCATTTACCCTGCAGGTTTCGTCAAAGAAATCTTTATCGGATTGGATTTGATCCTCTACTGCATATTCACATAGACGCCCAGGCCACCCTAAATCAGGAACACTGGTATAGCCCACTAGTATAGAAGAGTGCTTCAGTCAACCATATTCATATCAATACGAATCTTCCCTTGCTGATTTAACTGGGCCAAAACTTCTCTCCTAGGCTAAAGTGAAAGTGAAGTCGTGCCCAACTCTTTACAACCTCCACAAACTGCAGCCCATCAGGCTCCTCTGTCCACAGGATTCTCCAGGCAAGAATACTGGAGTGGGTTGCCATTTCCTTCTCCAGGGGATCTTCCCGACTCAGAGATCAAACCCAGGTTTCCCACATTGTAAGCAGACACTTTACCGTCTGAGCCACCAGGGAAGTCAGGGATAATATCTATCTTGTTCATTGTTCGTTCACACCTCAACATCTAGTACTGACACATGATGGGCTCCTGGCAAGTGTCTGTGGAATGAAAATCCTAAAACACCAAAACAATAAAAATCTAGGTCTTTTCAAGAAACTGATTCTTGTATTCCAATTTTGATTCTTCCAACCAAATGAGTTGTTTGGGGTTACTATTGATATTCTCTTCAAAGTTAAAGTGATGCTACCTTTTATACATTTCTTTTCCAGCAGAAAGAATTAAAAATTTTATTATTTATACTTTCAACTTTAATATATGAATAAAATGAAAGTCTATCACATCATAGGTGTGCATACATATAAATATACACATACTCTGAATTAGTCAGGGTTCTCTAGAGAAACAGGACCACTAGGAAACAGATGATAGATAGATAGATAGAGATATAAGCTTATCATAAGGCATTGGTGCATATTATGGACTATGGAGGCTAAAAAGTCCTATGGTTTGTCTGTAGGCTGGAGACCCAAGAAAGCCAGTAGTGTCGTTCCACTCACAGTCCAAAGACCCAGGAAACCAGGAGAACCAGTGGTCTAAGTCCCAGTTCAAGGGCATAGATAAGTGTCTAAGCTCATGCAATCAGGCAGGAGAGTGAGTCATTCCTTACCCCAGTTTTCAGTCTACTCTGTACTGTGCTGTGCTTTGTTGCTCACTCGTGTCCGATCCTTGCAACCCTATGGACTGTAGTATGGACTGGAGCCCACCAGGCTCCTCTGTCTATGGGGATTCTCCAGGCAAGAATATTGAAGTGGGTTGCCATGCCCTCCTCCAGGGGATCTTCCCAACCCAGGGACTGGAACCCAGATCTCCCGCATTGCAGGTGGTTTCTTTACTCTGCTCAGCCCTCATTAACTTGAGTGATGCCCACCCAAATCTGCTTAACTCAATCTGTGAATTTAAGTGTTACTCTCTTCTGGAAACACCTCCACAGACACACCCAGAAATAATGTTTAACCAAATTTCTGGCCACCCCCTGGCGCAGTCAAGTTGACACAGAACATTAACTATCACACACAGATACGTATGTATAATTTATTTTCTTTTCAAATAGCCTTTATTTTCACAAATCTGCTTTGATACTAGACTCACGGGCTGCTCCTTCACTCTCATACATGATGACTTGAGCAAGAGATTTCTGAGTTCAGATGGTTGAATGAAGCTACTCTGATTGGCTGTCTTCCAAAACCACATGATTTAAAGCACATGTACTTCAAACTCCGGGAGATAGTGGAAGACAGAGGAGCCTGGCTTGCTACAGTCCGTGAGGTCACAAAGAGCCAGACATGACTTAACAACTAAGCCACAACAACTCGGAAATTAACAAAATAAGTTCAACAATATACAAAAGGCAGAGTCTAAAAAGATATTCTTTCCCAAAAAGGTGCCCAAGAACCTGAAGCAGAATCAGGTAGAGGAAACCCCAACCCAGACTCTCCTATCCTGTTCACAGGCTAGTCTAGTCATCAAAACTGTGACATTTCTAACTAATCTATCCATGTGTTCATTTTCTGTAGCTTCCATAACAAATTACCATAAATTCAGAAGCTTCACACCACACAGATTTGTGATCTCACAGCTCTGTAGGTCAGGCGTCTGGTGAGCTCAGCTGGTTCCATTGGCCCGGGTGTCACAGGCTGAGATCAAGTTGTGGGCAAGCTGGACTCTTATCTGGAGGCTCTGAGGGCAAGTCGGTTTCCAAGCTCATCCAGGCTGTTGACAGAATTCAGTTGTTTGGGCTGCTGGCCTGAGGTCTCTGTTTCCTTGCTGGCTGTTGGCCAATAGTCTCTCAGCCTGAATTCCTGTCATGTTACCCCCTCCACTTCAAAGCAGCAACTTCCTATTAGGTCCTCCTCATGCTCTGAATCTCTCTGAGTTCTCTTTCTACCTCATCCCTTCTGCCTCCAGCTGGAGAAAGTTCTCTCTCTTAAGGGTTAATGGGATTAGATTGGCCCAAAGTAATCGCCCTGCTTTATGGTCAGTAACTCTAATTATATCTGCAAAGTCCTATGTGCTGTGTAACATATGCATGGATTCCAGGGATCAGTACATAGACATCTTCAGAGGAGGAAAGAGACCTCCCCCCATAGCCCACATCTCAAAGGAGCTAAGTGCAGAAGTTTGGAAGTCTCATTTTTTCCCCTCTTATGATTCTGGTTGAGTGTAACCCAGCAGAGGCTCTTCTGTCTGTGGGATTCTGCAGGCAAGAATACTGGAGCTGGCTGCTATTTCCTTCTCCAGGGGATCTTCCCAACCCAGGGGTAGGCAGGTGGATTCTTTACCACTGAGCCACCAGAGAAGCCTCTCTAACTCTAAAATACTACAAATAATTTGTAGAGAGAAACTGGTAAAAAAAAAAAAAAATTCCAAGGGATAAGATCAAGTTACACATACCAAATTGGGGATTCCATCTAAAATGCAAATACATTGTCCCCCAGGAATGGAATATAACCCCCAAATAAGCAGAGTGGATCTTGAAGTGGCTTCACTAGTTTACACAATCTTGGAAGAGACAACAGAACTCAGGTCTTCTAATAACGATGGCACATCCCTTTACCCAGATTCTTCCTCTGGGGCACCACTGCGCTTTAGTGCTACAAAAAGTAGATGGATCACCAAAAATTCGCCATTCAAGAGGGTGGGACAAATGAAGAGAGTAGCGTGGAAACATATGCTAAGTTGCTTCAGTCATGTCCAACTCTTTGCAGTCCTATGGACTGTAGCCCAACAGGGTCCTCTGTCCAAGGGATTCTCCAGGCAAGAATACTGGAGTGGGTTGCAGTGCCCTTCTCCAACATATACACTGCCATATGTAAAATAGATAGCCAGTGGGAATTTGCTGTATGATGCAGGAAGCTCAAACAGGTTCTCTGTGACAACCTACAGGGGTGAGATGGGATGGCAAGTGGGAAGGAGGTCCAAGACAGAGGGGCACGGGTATTCCTATGACTGATTCCTGCTGATGTATGGCAGAAACCAACACAATGTTGTAAAGAAATTATCCTTTAGTTAAAAATAAATATAATTTAAAATTTTTCAGCACTCAAACTGTGAAGCAGTGGAGTCAGGAAATAAGTCAAAGGTGCGGTGGAATGGGAGGTAAGAATCTTCCCACACTCACATCACATTAAGTTTCCAGGCAGAGCCTCCAAGCATGAGTAAAGCTAGAAAAATGGAGTGACATGGAAAGAATGCAAGCTATATGGAGACAGAAAGAACAAAAGGGAGGGAGAGAGGAAGGGAAGAAAGGACTGAGAAAGAGAAAGAAGGAAATGTATACAACCTAGGGCTTCCCAGGTGGCACTAATGGTAAAGAACCCGCCCGCCAATGCAGGAGACGTGAGACACGGGTTTGACTCGTGGATCAGAAAGTCTTCTGGGGGAGGGCATGGCAATCCACTCCAGTATTCCTGCCTGGAGAATCCTCAGACAGAGGAGCCTGGTGAGCTATAGTCCATAGGGTCACAAAGAGTCAGACACACCTAAAGCAACCTAACACACATGGCAAGCATGCAAACTACAGACAGAAAGAAAGAAAGGGAAGGAGGGAGGGAGGAAAGAAAAGTGTGAGAAAGAGAAAGAAGAAAATATAGACAACCTAAAGGGGGAACATTCCCAAGTGCTTCAAATTATTTAGAACGATTGAAAAAAGGCTCAAACTTAAGAGATCTGGTCTCAACTCTGAATACAGCATGGGCAAGTGGGAGTTTATAGCCAAAGAGCAGGGTGAGGGTCAGTGGATAGAAAATTACTAAGAGGAAACAACGGGAGTAAAGGGCGTTTGGCTAAACTGACTGGATGGAATCGTTTGTTCAGGATACGATGAGAAAACATCACCCGCAGGATTGGGTTGGGAGTGAGGAACTTGATCAGAGATTGAAGGTGATCGGGCATCAGGGGTGCAGGGTTCTCATCAAACTGACTTAGCAAAGTTCTTCCTAAAACTCGATTTTACAAGGAAGGGCATGGATGGGCCTAGGCAGATGAGTAAAGCTTGCTCAAGCAAAGAATCTGTGTCAGCCTTCTAACCCTGACCCTTCCCAGGTTGCACACTGGTAAAGAATTCACCTGCCAGTGCAGGAGAGGCAGGTTCGATCCCTGGGTGGGGAAGATCCCCTGGAGAAGGAAATGGCAACCCAATCCAGTATTCTTGCCTGGAGAATCCCATGGACAGAGGAGCCAAGCAGGTTCCGGTTCATGGGTCTCAAAGAGTTGGACATGACTGAGTACACACATACGTACATAACCCTAACCCTAACTCTGCTCATCTTTCTACTGAGAGGAGGCAGGCTCTGCTCAGTTCCCTAGGAGGAAAAAATATGGAACAGCCATTTCATCTTGAGTCTGTCCTTTCATTCTATTTTCCCCAAGGACAGATGGATTTACCAGGTGGATCTGTGACTTTTGTCCCCTGCTTCAGACCTTTCTGTTCGTGGAGATCTCCAGCTAGCTCTCCATCTCAGGACAAGTTAGAGTGCTGATGGAGGGACCAGAGACCTGGTGAGCAAATCTGTCTATTCAGAAAGAATATGATAAATCTACCTAGCCTCAGCTCTCAACACATACCTTCCAGCTTTATTATCATAAAGATGACGTGTGTGTGTGTTACTAATTCAGTTATGTCTGACTCTTTGCAACCCCATGGACTGTAGCCTACCGTGGGGGTCCCTCTGTCCATGGGGATTCTCATGGAGAATACTGGAGTAGATAGCCATTCCCTTCTCCAGGGGATCTTCCCAAGCCAGGGATCAAACCCAGGTCTCCCACATGTAGGTGGATTCTTTAAAGTCTGATTCACCAAATAAGCCCAGAAATACTAGAGCACGTAGCCTATCCTTTCTCCAGGGGATCTTCCTGACCCAGGAGTTAAATTGGGTTTCCTACACTGCAGGTGGGTTCTTTACCAGCTGAGCTACTAGGAAAGCCCTACACACCTGGAGGTAACCACTATCCTCAGTTTTGTGTATATTATCTCCTTACTTTTTAAAACAATTTTTACGTATCAGCATGTTTAATCAAATGCTGTTTATTTTACTTATTTTTTAACTTTAGAAAATGTTAATATTATAAGATGACTTTAGAATAACTTTGTCAAATCTACCCCTAAAACAATCTTATAATTTTAATTAAAATTATAAGTGATCTGGGGGAGACACATTACCTCTATAATATCATGAATTATATAATACCTCTATAAAACATCATGAATTAGTGGTTATGACCATTTTGATTTC
This sequence comes from Madoqua kirkii, assembly GCA_006408675.1. Taxonomy (NCBI): domain Eukaryota; kingdom Metazoa; phylum Chordata; class Mammalia; order Artiodactyla; family Bovidae; genus Madoqua; species Madoqua kirkii. Next base: position 63,935 of record SJYC01065761.1, on the reverse strand, counting down.
AAATATCTCTGTCTCTCTTCTGTTGCTGTTTTTATTTTTGTTGTTTTGCTTGAAGTTTGTCAGTAATTTATTCTTTTAATAACTGTGTCTGGAATGTATATACTAGAATTGGTCTGTAAATTCATAACTTCCTGCTTTAATTATTTTTGTTCTCTCCTACTGAGGTTCCCAGATTTCTCATATAGCCCTCTTTTAACTTCTGATATTAACACAGCCAGTTTAAGCTTTATATTGCCTAACTTAATAAAACAAATGACATATTTAAAATTCTTGAGTACAATCTTACTAGTCTGATTGTCATTCTGTTTTAAATATCCTATCATTGCAATTTTGTTTCCCTCTAATTTTTTTAAATTTCGAAGTTATTTGGTTTTTAAATCAAGCTTATATTGTTAATTTCTATTTGTCCAACATTGTGTTCAGAGGTTGTGTTCTGTAATCTTTCTGCTTTTTTATAACATGGTGAGTTTATGTGTTCTAATACATGATCGTGTTTTAATGTTCTAGGAACATATTTTTGTGTATAGGATACAAAAAGTGTTAATATCATCTACACAATTTAAATGGTTATAAGTGAAAGAATATGATTGCTGGAATATACTTAAAATACAACAGCAACAACTCACTAATTAAAATCATGCATGCATAAAGGGGTAGAAATCAATGAAAAAGAATAGCAAAATGTAAATTTATCCTTTATCAATATAAGTTGGCAATGGTTTTGCTTTGGACACCAGCTTTCTTTTTGTTTGTATTAACCAACTTTTTTGATGGTTTTGCTTTATTTCACCATTATTTTGTTGAATTTTTTAAATTCTCCATGAAAGTATTATTATTTCAGTTGGAAAGCTTAACTATACTTATTTTTTAAATTTTATTTATAGTTATATTTATTTTTAATCACTTTTTAATTTATAAATCCAAATCTCAGAATCAAGAATGAAACTCATATATTCAATCAACAAACACATATTGAACTATGACAACTGCTATAATGATATTTGAAAATAAAATGGCAAAAAATAAAAGATAAACCTAGCCCTTGTCCATGCAAAGTTTAAAATCTACTTAAAAGATAAACAAGTGAACAGGCAGTTACTATTCAGCATCACAAGGGCAACAACTATAGGAAAATAAAAGATGCTACAGAAACATGTAGGAGAGATGCCACCTTGACTAAGATGTTCAGAGAACATTTTACAGAGGAAACAACATCTGAGCCAAGACCTTGAATTGAGTGGGAGTCACCTAAGACCTTTTAAGCTTTATTATTTAACTTCATTTCAGTTAGTCTCTTTGTGTCTGACTCTTTGTGACCCCATGAACTGCAGCACACTAGGCCTCCCTGTCCATCACCAACTCCCAGAGTCCCCCCAAACCCATGTCCATTGAGTTGGTGATGCCATCCAACCGTCTCATCCTCTGTCGTCCCCTTCTCCTCCTGCCTTCAATCTTTTCCAGCATCAAGGTCTTTTCAAATGAGTCAGCTCTTCACATCAGGTGGCCAAAGTATTGGACTTAGAACACGTTTAATTCTCTCCCCTACCATCACTACTTCTCAGTTGTTATTAATACTATTTTATGTTTTATGCTTCAGTTCAGTTCAGTTCAGTCACTCAGTCACGTCCAACTCTTTGTGACCCCATGAATCGCAGCACGCCAGGCCTCCTGGTCCATCACCAACTCCTGGAGTTCACTCAGACTCAAGTTCATTGAGAGGGTGATGCCATCCAGCCATCTCATCCTCTGTTGTCCCCTTTTCCTCCTGCCCCCAATCCCTCCCAGCATCAGAGTCTTTTCCAGTGAGTTAATTCTTCGCATGAGGTGGCCAAAATACTGAAGTTTCAGCTTCAGCATCATTCCCTCCAAAGAAATCCCAGGGCTGATCTCCTATATTTGCTATTAATTTACCACTTTGCATTTAGGAGAAAATTTTGACTTTTTCTCAGATTTTAACAAGATACGTTTGATGTATCTTTATTTCAACTAGTTTTAATGTTCATATCCAGGTCTTTTAAGCCATTACCTTGCTATTTTTAGTTATCATTTTCCCTGAAAAATTCTGACTAAATGTATTTTCCTGAGCTAATTTTCCTAATCTCTGTATCTAATTTTCCTCCACATCTTTAAGGATATTGCTAAATTAGTTATCCCTTCTTGACCATATATCTAGCTCCCACTCTTTCTCTTTTACTTCAGCATATAAATATCTTCAGTGGTGCTAGTGGTAAAGAACCCACCTGCCAAAGCATTAGATATAAGAGATGCACATTCAACCCCTAGGTGAGGAAGATCCCCTGGAGAAGAGCATGACAACCCACTCCAGTTTTCTTGCCTGGAGAATCCCATGGACAGAGGACCTTGGTGGGCTACAGTCCATAGGGCTGCACAGACTCAGACATGACTGAAGTGACTTAGCAGCAACAGCAACATAAATACCATCATCACCTTTTCTGTCCAAAAAGTCTTGCTTTTTGACCCTTTTGTTTCTTATAGCTACAGCCTTTCATCATTCTCTTCAATATCAAACTATTTACTACTTGAAAAAGTTGTCTATATTCATGTCCAATTCATAAACACCCGTAGGCTCTTCAAACCCCTGTGGCAAGCCAGCTCCTACCCTCACCACTCTTCTGACTCTGCTCTTACCAACATTATCAAAGACTTTCCTGTTGCCAAAATCAAAGAAAATGTTTAAATTTTTAGGACTTGACTACCCTGCCACACTAAATCTGTAGAGCATCTCCTTTGTCACAAAACTCTCTCCTAATTGGCTCCTAAGACTCTTTTGTGGTGTCCCTCCTTCCTTGTCCTTCTACTTTTCCCCCTTCTTTCAGTCATCTCTAAGTACTGAAGTTTTCAGACCTTTTGAGGTTGAAAAGACCTCTTTTTTCATCTCTTCTCTTCCCACACTAGTACTTTTCCTATCTGATATTGTATAATCTTCACGGCATCAAATAATGCCTACATGCCTCCAGATTATATTTATCTGAAAGCAAACTAATGAGCTGGACTCTAGATCATTACATCTAATCGTGCATGTGGGCTTCCACTTGGGTGTCCAATAAGCATCTTAATTCTATGTGACCATCCTCCTCCCAATGCTCTTTTCCTACATTCCCTGTGTTTTAATCACTTCTCTGAAAGCGGAAACGTAAGAATAACCCCTGACTCATCCTTCTCCCTGACCCATGTGCTCAGGCATCAGCTACTACTATTTCTACTTCTCACATGTATAGCTTCTCCAATTTCCTACTATTGACTTAATTCAAATTTTCATAATTTACCAGTTTGATCATTGCCAAGGTCTTCCATTGCCTTCATTCTTGCTCCACTCCAATCTATTAATTAGATTTATCACAGAATTATTTTCCTAAAATATGAATATGAGCATGCTACTCATACACTTCCATCTTTCAATACCTCTTCACTGCCTTGAAAAGGATTTTCAAATCACTAACCTGGTGTACAGGGTAGTTTCTGATCTAGTCCCTTCTGTTAACTGCAGTCTGATCACTGCCCCAACACAGACACACAGGTTCATGCAACCATTTTCCCTAACAAAGCACTTTCTCCCCTTTGCTACATACATAGCTACTCTAACTGCAAATGTAAAAGCCACCTTTTCTTCCTTACCTGATCAATTCTTGCTTATCCTTTTAGCTAACCCACGTGTTACCTCCTATCCTCTACCAGTTTGCATCTGACAATTTTATCCCCCAATCTGGGTTACATATTTTTTCAAGTGTTTATGTTACTCATAGTCATTTTTATCATAACATTTATAACATTTTAAATGACTGTCTCCGTTACTCTATCAAGAATTCAATGAGGGCAGGAATCATGTCTTAGAAATACTTCTGCTCTGAGAGCCTATTACCAATGCCCTGTGATCAAGATAGAGATTTACAGATTTATATGAAGGAACAAGTAGTTCAGCATAGATATATTCTGAGGACATACAGGAAAATGACCAGATGATGAAAAAAGCTTGTATGTCAGATAAGTCATCAAAGTCATTTTAACAGGAAATGATGTGACCAAATGTACATGTTTAAAACCTCATCCTCGTGGCCATGTGGTGAATAGACCATAGAATAATAGAACCAGAGGAAGCAAGAGCTTTGAAACGGTTCAAGTGAACAATTATGAAAACCAGACTGATGACAGCAAGGATGGAGAGTGGGTGGCAGATATAAACAATACTCAGACAGTAGAGTGAATAGGAGTCAACAGCCAATTCAATATAGGGGGTAATGAGGCATTAAGAACCACAAGCATCTCTAAGACTTCTGGCTTGACTGACTAGGACGATAGATTATTCATTTTGGAAATCATCAAGTCATATTAAGCTTATGCTCTAAACAGGCAATATACTAGGTGTTTGCTTAGACCACAAGATTAATAAATAAAACATGAAACAAATAAATAAAACAGAGTCCCTACTCTTCATAGTGTGCAGTGAAAGAGATAAACACATAGTAGAACTATAGTCAAGGTTATTATGGATCTACAGGCAAGGTCTGTCTCTAGGAGAATCTGTGGATTCAGCTGATCACTGAATTCTGGAGGTCACAGTGATGGTTCATTAGGAATGTGAAAGACTTCTAGAGAGGGCAAGAAACTGCTTTCAATGTCGTAACTTCCAGGATAATAGCCTGTATCAGTGGCATTTGGATCCAGTGAGTACAAAGGTTTCCCAATAACTGGGAAATTTTTGTGTATCTAGCAGAGGAACACCTGACATCCAATCCAGTGTATCTCAGTACTTGATTCAGATGAAGAGAAGCTACGGGACTGCCCTTCTGCTAGGCTTTCGCAGGCACAGTAGGAATGAGAACGTCTTTCCTCTGGAGGTTTCTTGGAGGAGCAAGCCTCAAGATCTCTTTTAGCATCATGGTAGATGTCTCTGTTAGGTTTCTATATTGAGTCACTGTCAGGAGCCTTCAAAAGAGGACAGGAAGACAAGTTTGAGGCAATGTACAGAGGTCCACTGCTTTTCCATGTCTCTGCACAGACTCAGGGCTAAAGATACAGAATTCAGAATGCTCTAATGTAACAGATCCTTCAAACGAATTTCAGTTAAGAGTGTTCCAAGAGCCACGTGGAATGGTTAGAGTGTAGGAAATGGGATGGTTAAATGCCTGGGGTGGTATGCCTGAGCCAATGTTCTTATTCAGCTTGGAATCAAGCTAAGGTCTTTGCAAGAAAGCTATGGTTGGTCCCAAGAGTTTGTCTTCCTGTTCAGCCTGGTGTTTCTTCTCTCTAAACATCTTGCTGCACCAGTGAAAATAGTCTCCTTACAAAACTGTCCGTATGCTTTCAGCCAATCTGATTCCATGGAGACAATACATGTTGTCTTGAAGTGGTGTTTTCCTCTGTACATATGCCCTGTGCGCAGGTACAGCGACAGGAGTCATGTGCATTCTCACAAAGGGCCCAGTTATGGCAGAAGTTTCCAGCACATTCACCAGTGTCACTCTGACACCTTTCTCCCCTAAAACCTGAATCACACGGACAAAACAGTACCATCCAAACTGTCAAAACATGTTCCACCATTTTCACAGGGTTTATCTTTGCAGCATGGGCTAAGCTGGCACCTCTGACCAGTATATAATTGTCTACATTGGCAAACTAAGTCATTGTCCACAATGCCTGTACCACCATAAAGGCATGGATGGGAGGAACACAGGTTAATGCTCACCTCACAATATGCCCCTAAGTCTAAGGCACTGTATTTGCAATAAAAACGTTCAGTAAGTGATGAATTGCAAATGCTTCCATCCTGGCAAGTATTACTTAAGTATTCTTCTTTCTATAGCTGTTCATAAGCACCCAAGAGATTATACATCCACTGATTATTCAATGTGTACCTAGCTTCTTGGTTTGCTACTGAAAGGGATCTCCTACCCATTCAAATAAGTGGAATCCATTCAACCCCTGAAATCACTACTAATTTAGGGGATCTCCCATGCCTTATGCCTTGCTGGCAGATATAACCACCAGAAAACACATGGTTAACTCTCCAGGTTTAAGGTTTGCAGAGCCCCTGTGTCTGTGCCTGTTGCAGGGTGAACTTGGTCTAGAACCGAAATGGTACAGTTTCCATTCACTTCCAGAGACACTGCATACCACAGCCCATCAGACTTGAATGCTTTAAACAAACACAGTTCCAGGGCCTTCCACAGTCACATTTGTGCTGCAATCTTTCATTATGAATCTCCACAAAGCCATAGTCAGTTCCTTGAGTATACATTATGACTGCAGGAGTAGAATATGCTCTAAGTCACAAGGTCAGTTTCATCTCTAACTTGTTTTTATTTTCAAGATTCCCATTTTAATAAGGATTTCCCTGGTGGCTCAGACAGCAAAGAATTTGCCTATAATGCAGGAAACCCAGGTTCAATCCCTGGATCCGGAAGATCTCTTGGAGAAGGGAATGTCAACCCACTCTGGTATTCTTGCCTGAAGAATTCCATGGACAAAGGAGCCAAGGGGGTTACAGTCCATGGAGTCAGAAAGAGTTGGACACAACTGAGAGAATAACACTTTCATTTTAATAGGTAGACTGAGAAAAGCAGAGTACTCCCTAAAACGGGTAGGGTTTGTCCAGTTAATAGAAGGCCAGACAGAAGACTGATCCTCCTGCGCAAAGGGACTCCTTCTGCTTGACCATCATGGAGTAGGAACATTTTTCTTACTTTCAAACTCAAACTGAAACACAGGCTTTTCCTGAGTCTCAGACCTGCCAGCTTTTGCAAGGGAACTATGTCTTTGGCTCTCCTGGTTCTCAGGCCTTAGGACCCAGACTAGAACGAGATTCCTGGAACTCCAGCTTGTCAGCACACTCTGCAGATCTAGAGTCTTGCCAGCTTCCATAATTGCATGAGCCAATTCTTTAAAATAAATCTCTTTATATTTATATATCTTATTGGCTCCACTTCTCTAAGAGCATTAGTACACATGTCTTTTACCTGTTGATCTTATTGACTGTTTCCTATCAGAATGTAGGCATCATGATTTTTCTGTCTTAGTCACCACTTGGTCACTTTTAGAGCCTAAAACATGTCTGGCCAATTGTATGCATTCAAAAAATCTCTTACAGGATTAATTCAAGGATGTATACAGATTTGAGAATATTCAGCAAAATACCAGATTTTTCTTTCAGCTTAAATAACATAATACACAGAGTATTTCTTATAATTTCAATGGCTTCTGCTTCACCTAATATTGTCAGCAGTCTTTTGCAGAAGATTCATGTAAAAGAACTTAAAATACAGTAAAATTTCAAATAAAGATGGGAAGGTTTTAAATCATACAGTATGAAGGAGTTATTCAACCAAAAGAGGAAGGGACAGATAAGAATATATATCTTGTGAGAAGAAAATAAGTCAAAAATAGAATGCAATTGATAAGAAGTCCTAGATTATGCCTTCAGGATCAAATATTTTTAAAGAGAAGTTAACTAGGAACTCTAAACGTGTGTTCATAATCACACTTTTAGGCTGCTCTTTCTGAAAGCTTTCAGTTTGCCTATAATGCAGGAAACCCAGGTTCAATCCCTGGATCCGGAAGATCTCTTGGAGAAGGGAATGTCAACCCACTCTGGTATTCTTGCCTGAAGAATTCCATGGACAAAGGAGCCAAGGGGGTTACAGTCCATGGAGTCAGAAAGAGTTGGACACAACTGAGAGAATAACACTTTCATTTTAATAGGTAGACTGAGAAAAGCAGAGTACTCCCTAAAACGGGTAGGGTTTGTCCAGTTAATAGAAGGCCAGACAGAAGACTGATCCTCCTGCGCAAAGGGACTCCTGCTTGACCATCATGGAGTAGGAACATTTTTCTTACTTTCAAACTCAAACTGAAACACAGGCTTTTCCTGAGTCTCAGACCTGCCAGCTTTTGCAAGGGAACTATGTCTTTGGCTCTCCTGGTTCTCAGGCCTTAGGACCCAGACTAGAACGAGATTCCTGGAACTCCAGCTTGTCAGCACACTCTGCAGATCTAGAGTCTTGCCAGCTTCCATAATTGCATGAGCCAATTCTTTAAAATAAATCTCTTTATATTTATATATCTTATTGGCTCCACTTCTCTAAGAGCATTAGTACACATGTCTTTTACCTGTTGATCTTATTGACTGTTTCCTATCAGAATGTAGGCATCATGATTTTTCTGTCTTAGTCACCACTTGGTCACTTTTAGAGCCTAAAACATGTCTGGCCAATTGTATGCATTCAAAAAATCTCTTACAGGATTAATTCAAGGATGTATACAGATTTGAAATATTCAGCAAAATACCAGATTTTTCTTTCAGCTTAAATAACATAATACACAGAGTATTTCTTATAATTTCAGTGGCTTCTGCTTCACCTAATATTGTCAGCAGTCTTTTGCAGAAGATTCATGTAAAAGAACTTAAAATACAGTAAAATTTCAAATAAAGATGGGAAGGTTTTAAATCATACAGTATGAAGGAGTTATTCAACCAAAAGAGGAAGGGACAGATAAGAATATATATCTTGTGAGAAGAAAATAAGTCAAAAATAGAATGCAATTGATAAGAAGTCCTAGATTATGCCTTCAGGATCAAATATTTTTAAAGAGAAGTTAACTAGGAACTCTAAACGTGTGTTCATAATCACACTTTTAGGCTGCTCTTTCTGAAAGCTTTCAGATTTATAGGCTATAAGACTTTTATGAAAAGAGAAAAGGCTTTTGAATTAGATCATTTAAAAATTTGAAAGTTCTGTCTTCAAGTTGAAGATGATTGACTAAGCATACACATTTCCTTTTCTCCCCACCACAAATCTCTCTGAAATTTATGTTGAAATAATGCAATATAAAAATATGAATTAATATAGACATGCAGGAAAATCAGGAAGGCTTGGACAGAAACAATAAGGATCTCTTGAAGAAAGAAATGAGATAAAATGGGTGCTGAATGTCTTTCAAAACAAGATATAAACAAATGAGGTTTTCACTTTAAAAGTGAGTTTTCTTTCAGAAGAAATACTGAAAAAACAGTTCTAAAAACATATGCAACTAAAGCTGACTCATCTACTAAACTATGGGTTGGGTGGTAAGGAAAGTAAAGCTTCATAAGGCTCTGGGTTCAAGGTGCAGTTGAGTACATTAATTTTCTCTATCTCCTAAGGCCCTGTCTGTTTGCTGTTTAGTCACTAAGTTGTGTCCAACTCTTTCTGCAAGCCCACAGACTGTAGCCCACCAGGCTCCTCTGTCCAGGAGGATTTCCCAGGCAAGAATACTGGAGTAGGTTACCATTTCCTTCTCCAGGGGATCTTCCTGACACAGGGATCAAATCCATTTCTCCTGTACTGGCAGCACAGTAAATGCACTGCAGAGAGAACAGGAAGATGACTATCAGTAAATAAGGGATTCAATAACTCTCTGGAGACACAGAGCAGGAGAAGAAACATACTGATGATGCAGAACATAAGAAGGTGCAGCCTAAAACACACACAGAGAGACTGTACCAGTGGGAGATGCCTACTGGTCTGCTGGTAAGACTCAGAAATACTATATTTGGTACATCAGATGGTAGACAGACACTAAAAACAAGAGGCTGAAGAAAAACAGTCAACCCTCTCCTGGAGCCCAGGTGTTTCTCCCTGTCACCAGGGATGCCCTTGTGTGTAGCAGGATAAGCAGTAAGGCTGATGTTGTTGGAAGCCGGGATACTTGGGGTGGAAGAGAAGAGATACAGTTGTGACATTAAAGTAAAGTAATACTTTACTTTGTAGCTTTACATTTGAATTAGAAATATTAGTGATAAGTAAGATAAGGGTTAACTTGCCCAAGAATGGCCACCTGCAAGGAGAAAGACCTGGCCTTTGTGAAGCTATGTGACAAGTGGCTACAACCCAGCCATCTAAGACCATCAGTCCTGGCCAAGTATGACACTTAGACCCAACAACTTCTTCTGTATTAGTTTCCTGTGCTGTTGTAACAGAGCCCCACAAGCTGAATGCCTTAAAACAATATAGATTGCTGATTAAGGTTCTGAAAAGCAAAATTGTAAAATGGGTCAGCAGAGCTGCGTTCCTTTAGAAAGCTCTAATGAAGAATCGGTTTTCCCACATTTTCCAACTTCTAGAATTTGTTCACTCATGGCCTTTTTCTATATGCAAAGCCAGTGATGGCCATCTAGTCTTTTTCACACTGAGTTATACTCTGATACTAACTTTCTTGCTTCCCTTTTTTACATTAAAACAACCCTTGTGATCAAATTGGGTCCATCTAAAGAATTAATCTAATTTTAAGGTCAAATTGGCAAACTTAATTCCATCTACAACCTTAATTGTCAGCACTTCCCTAGTGGTCCAGTGACTAAGACTCTCTGCTCCCAATGCAGGGGTGCCTGGGTTCAAACCCTGGGCAGAGAACTAGATGCCATATGCCACAACTAAGAGTCAGCATGCCACAACTAAGATTCAGTTCAGCCAAATAAATAACATAAATAAAAACTTAATTCTCACTCTTGAGAGTCTGGTGTACTACAAAGAGATTAAACCAGTCAATCCTAAAGAAAATCAACCCTGAATATTTATTGGAAGGACTGATGCTAAAGCTAAAAGCTCCAATACTTTGGCCACCTGATTTGAAGAGCCAATTCATTGGAAAAGCCCTTGATGCTGGAAAAAATTGAGGGCAGGAGAAGGGGATGAGATGGTTGGATGGCATTACCAACCTAACAGATGTGAGTTTGACCAAACTCTGGGAGATGGTGAAGGACAGGGAAGCCTGGCATGCTGCAGTCCATGGGGTTGCAAAGAGCCCGAAATGTCTTAGTGACTGAACAACACCAACAATTCTCATTTGCCATGTAATAATCACAGGATCCAGGGATGAGAACAAGGACAACTCTGAGAAGGCCATTATTCGGCTTACTAAACCACCCTATCTGGTACCTGTCAGGATTATATCACTAGATTATTATATTGTGTAGCTACAATCATAAGTTTGGGACCCTGGCCCCCTGAACACATCAGGAGAAAGGCAAGTACTTCCCTAATCATGGTGCTTTAAGCCACATGGCCCAGGCATCAGTTTTACTCTCCTAAAATCTAACATCTTGCCCTATCAGGTCACTGCGACCTGCCTTAATAGTGTGAACAGCAGCAAGGAACCTTTACATCTGCTGCTGCCCATGGACTCATGAATTTTCCCCAGCAAACACTAATCCAGCAGCTTTGGTGCTATTAAACTATTTTCTCCATCAAAAGTAAATGCAGCTTAGAGCTTAAAACAAGCAATTATGGTCAACCAAAATGCTTGGAATCTGCTCCATTAAGATAATTTTGATATGAGCAAATGAAGGTACTTAACACCTCAGGGAATTAAAGCAAAAGTTTTGTGACAAAATGCACAAATGCAATAATGCACAAATGCACAAGTGCATGAAAAGTGAAAGTGAAGTCGCTCAGTCGTGTCCTACTCTTTGCGACCCCATGGACTGTAACCTATCAGGCCCCTCTGTCCATGGGATTTTCCAGGCAATAGCACTGGAGTGGATTGCCATTTCCTTCCCCAGCGGATCTTCCCGACCCAGGGATCAAATCCAGGTCTCCCTCACTGTAGACAGACGCTTTACCATCTGAGCCACCAGGGAATTGTAGTAATGCAACAATGGAGAAAAGAAAAGAACACTGACAGGAAACCTCCACTGCATCCAGAACTCACATTCACACAACCTAGAGGGACAGAAACAGCAAAACTGAATGGGTGAGTATCTGCAGCAAGAATGGGCCACTTGTAGCTTCTCTCACTGAGATGACACAAAAATGATTTTACTACCTTCGTGGTACTGGGCTTCTTAAATCTCAAAAAGCTGCATGATTAGTTACACAGGTAGCTATTTCTAGAGCTTAAGTTTGCCTGTTGCATACCAGATTTTTTTTAATTTAAAAATATGCAGCATGAAAAAAATTCACAATGGACCTAAATGTAAAACCATACAACTCCTAGAAGAAAACACAGATGAAGACCTCAGATGTAGTGATGCCTTTTTAGTTACAACACTGTAGGCATGATCCATGAAAGAAATTTTGATAAGGTGAACGTTATTAAAATTAAAATCTCCTTTCCGTGAAAAACAAATTCAAGAAAATGAGAAGACATATCACAGACTGGAAGAAAGTGTTAGCAAAAAAATTATCTGCTGAAAAACTGTTATCCAAACTATACAAAGGACTATTAAAACTCAATGAAAAGAAATAAACAACTTGATAATAAAGTGAGTCAAATAGCTGTTAGATAGCTCACCAAAGAAAGCAGACAGATGGCAAGTAAGCATATCAAAAGATGCTCTGTGTCATGTGTCAGCAGGAAAATGCAAATTAAAACAACAACAAGATACCACTGCAGTGAAAAGTGTTAGTCACTTAGTTGTGTCCAACTGTTTGCAACCCCTGTAGCTATAGCCCCCCAGGCTCTGTCCATGGGATTCTTCAGGCAAGAATACTGGAGTGGGTTGTCACACCCTTCTCCAGGGGAACTTTCCAACCCAGGGATCGAACCCACGTCTCTTATGTCTCCTGCACTGGCAGGCGGGCTCTTCATCACTGAGCCACCTGGGAAGCCATATATCAAGACAATGGGACATTATTCAGAACTTAAAAGAAATGAGCTATCAAGCCATGAGAAAACGCGGAGGAACCTTAAGTGAATATTACTTAGAGAAAGTAGCCAATCTAAAAGGCTATTTTCTATGACATTCTGGAAAATCTAAAACCATGGGGACAGTAAAAAGATCAGTGGTTGCCAGGGGCTGGAGTGTGAGGCAGGGATGAGTAGCCTAAACAGAGAATTATCAGGGCAATTAAAAAGTCTGAATGGTACCATAACGGCAGATACAGGCCTTTATATTTTTGTACAAACCCACAGAATGGAAAACACCAAGAGTGGACTGTAAGGTAAACGATGGATGTGCAGGTTCATCAGTTGTAACAAATACACCACTGTGGTGGGGATGTTGATAATGGGGGAGGCTAAGCATGTAGAAATGGCCCCCTACTCCAGTACTCTTGCCTGGAAAATCCTATGGACAGAGGAGCCTGGTAGGCTGCAGTCCATGGGGTCACTAAGAGTCGGATACGACTGAGCGACTTCTCTTTCACTTTTCACTTTCATGCATTGGAGAAGGAAATGGCAACCCACTCCAGTGTTCTTGCTTGGAGAATCCCAGAGATGGAGGAGCCTGGTGGGCTGCCATCTATGGGGTCGCACACAGTCGGATATGACTGAAGTGACTTAGCAGCAGCAGCAAGCATGTAGAGGGGCAGCTGGCATATGGAAATTCTCTGTACCTTCTCAATTTTGCTGTTTCCCTAAAACTAGTCTTAAGCAAATGAAGTCTTTCTTTAAAAAAAAAAGAATATGCAACTTGTCCTGAATTCTCTTGTTCATCTTCGTCCTCTAGCCTAGTAGCTGCATGATCCCAACATATTTAACTCCCTAATTTTATCAGTGTTTGCACACAATTTATTACTCCAAAGAGGCTAATGTTATTTACAGGCCAAATATAAACACTTTTTCTCCATATGAGGTGGCAATCTTCTCTCTCTCTCTCTCTCTCTCTCTCTCTCTCTCTCGCTCTAGCTCTTGCTCTCACTCTTGCTCTTTAGTCGTGTCCAGCTCTTGCGACTCCATGAACTGCAGCCTGCCAGGCTCCTCTGTCCATGGCATTCAAGCAAGAATACTGGAGTGGGTTGCCATTTCCTTCTCCATGGGATCTTCCTGACCCAGGAATTGAACCAGGGTCTCCTGCACTGCAGGCCGATTCTTTAGTGAATGTTTTCTACAAACTGACCCAGAGAAGGCAGAACTTCTCAAATTCTTTTACATCGCTTCTCAGTATAATTTGTGAATACAGTTTCCAGTAGAGTGGTAAAGACAGCATGTAAATGCAAAAGTAATCATTTAATGGTGAGAGGAAACAAGTATAGAACAAAGGACTTTAAGATTGAAGGCCATCAGTCTCTTCAGTAAGTGGTATTTGGAAAGTTGGACAGCCACATACAACTAAATTCAGATGACTCTTTCACACCACACAGAAAAATTAGCTCAAAATGACTTAAAGACTTAAATATTAGACATAATACCATGAAACTCCTAGAAGAGAACATAAGACAGGCTAAATATTCTGTGACATAAATCACAGCAAAGTTTTCTTAGATCAGTCTCCCAAGGCAAAAGAAGTAAAAGCAAAAATCAATGAATGGGACCTAATCAAATTTATGAGCTTTTTCACAGCAAAGTAAACCATAAGCAAAACAAAAAAAGACAGTCTACAGACTGGGAGAAAATACTTGCAAACAATGTGACCAACAAAGGCTTAATTTTCAAAATACACAAACAGTTCATACATCTCAATAACAGAAAAGCAAACAACTCAATCAAAAAATGGGCAAAAGACCTAAATAGACATTTCTCCAAAGAAGACAGACAGAGGGCCAACAGCACAGGGAAAGATACTCAACATCTCTAATTTTTAGAGAAATGCAAATCAAACCTACAATGAGGTATCATCTGACTCCGGTCAGAATGTACATCATCAAAAAGTCTACAATTAATAAATCCTTAGGAGGGTTTTTAGAAAAGGCAACTCTCCTACACTGTTGTTGAGAATGTCAATTGGTCCAGACACTATGGAGAATAGTATGGAGGTTCCTTAAAAAACTAAAAATAGAGTTATCACACAGTTCAACAATCCATCCCTCTAGGTCCTCACAGGCTTGTCTCTCAGTGTTTGCAGAGCAGCTTCTCCCCAGCTAGCCATTTGAACCACAGTAGTGTGTACCTGCTGATGCTACGTTCTCCGTTCATCCCACTCTCTCCTTGCCCCACTGTTTCCCCAAGTCCATTCTGTACCTCTCCATCTCCATTCCTCCCTTCAGATGCATTCATCGATACCATTTTTCTAGATTCCACACACACGCATTAATATACGATATTTGTTTTTCTCCTTTTGACTTCACTCTGAATAACAGGCTCTAGGTACAACCACCTTACTAGAACTGATTATGGCAGCCCAAGCCAACTAAGTGAGCACATCAAAGTAGCACTGAGTTTGCAGGAAGGTTCCAAGGGCTTGGTTTGTACACTTTGGTTTTTGAGAAGAAATAAAACACCAGAACAGATAGTGCTGGCACTCTATTAGAGTGTCTCCCTAATCACTTCAGAGAAGAAGAAAGAAAGGAAAAATAAAAATAAAAAACGACAGTGGTGAGTGATTTACTGCGAGTGAGTCATCAATTCACCAACTGAAGCTGAGAATGCTGGGCCAGGCCAGCAGAGATAAGAGCATGGCTGGGGTCAGATGCTGAGTGATGGGACAGCCACAAAGGGTGGGAGGCTGCTGGCGGAGTCTTCTTTATGTGTGATGATAGTAGCTGGGAACAGAATGGTTCCCTGCCAGTGTTGTTCATAAACCAGAAGATTTTTCGAATCTCCATTCAACCCCAAGATCCTCACTCTGCCTCCATTACATGAAACTTTCCAACAGATGATGACAACCTGGCTTCACAAAACACAAAAAAAGGAGAAATTGGCCCAGAGCAGAAAGCCATTACCATAAAGTTTAAACATTAAGGTTATAAAATAAGTTATCTACAGAAGGCAGGCATGCAGACAAAAGGATTCTCATGCCATTGGTGCATCCAAATCATTGACAATGAAGTTATAGCTAATTAGAGCCTGTAACTCTGCAATAAACATACTCTCTTATTTAGAGGTTGACTTCATTTCCTTGTGCTTTCAGAAAAAGGTGAATGGGAAAGATCAAGTTAAAAGGTTAATTATCTATAATCTGTAAACTTCATCTCTTTAACTGAAAGAAATTTTTTTAAAGGAAAGAGAGGTGCCTTTATCTTCTAAAGGGGAAGGCAGGCACCCCAACATTTAAGAATATCATAAAACAGTCTTAACCAGAAATCCATTTACAGAGGAAATGTAGGTAAGAAGATACAGACTACAGATCTGAACTTCCAAGACATTACAAACGGTGAAAGGAATAAATGTTAAATTATCATAGGGAAAAAAACTAACTTCTGATGCTCTGTGTATGAAAAATAAACATCATTTATTAAGTTTGAACATCTATGGAGGCAAGATTTTTAGCCTTGGGTGTTAATTATGGTTGCGCCACTGATGCAGTCTAGAGGAAGTCAGTTCAACTGACTTCCATCCCCAGGGACAGAAAGCATCCACAAGTTCATGGAGCAAAGAATTATCTCCATTTTACTATTCAACTGAAACTTTGTACTACATTAAATAAACTGGCCAAGCCTGAAATGTTGGTCTATTTCTTCACCCACCATGTGAAAAGTACGATCCACTGTAACAAATCTCTCTCTTGTACCCTTAAAGGCTGAGCTTCAAGAGAAGTTTAACACTAAGCCTCCAGGAATTATTTTAAATTTTTTCCATCATTAATTTTTAAGGGGAGAGGTTGTAAACTGATTAATAATCATCCCCTGTGGTTACTATGGTTTTTGCAGAACTTCACGAACTCGTGGTGTGTTTAGCAAGACTTCCCCACTGGTGTGTAGTTGTGCCAGTTGTCACAATCTATTCATCATTATCTATAATAAGTAATATCAACAAGTACTACTGTGATCTGAGAGGTCATTAGTTTGCTCAGCCTCTGGTGGGTATGAGGAGTCATAAGGAGGGACAAGGATGCCAGCCAGATAAGTCCTGGACACACAAAGGGATTATACTGCCATAACATCTTCAAGAGAAGTTTAACACTAAGCCTCCAGGAATTATTTTAAATTTTTTCCATCATTAATTTTTAAGGGGAGAGGTTGTAAACTGATTAATAATCATCCCCTGTGGTTACTATGGTTTTTGCAGAACTTCACGAACTCGTGGTGTGTTTAGCAAGACTTCCCCACTGGTGTGTAGTTGTGCCAGTTGTCACAATCTATTCATCATTATCTATAATAAGTAATATCAACAAGTACTACTGTGATCTGAGAGGTCATTAGTTTGCTCAGCCTCTGGTGGGTATGAGGAGTCATAAGGAGGGACAAGGATGCCAGCCAGATAAGTCCTGGACACACAAAGGGATTATACTGCCATAACATAGTAGCATAAATGAGGTGTCCTCACTGAAAGGTTGCTGCTGAACCAAGAAAGATGTTGGGATTCTTGATCTCTGGAGAAGAATTAAATGCAGGGCCAGAGACAAGGCTTGATCGCTCAGAGCTTTTGTGTAATAGAGTTTTATTAAAGTATAAAAGAGATAAAGCTTCTGACATAAACATCTGAAGGGGGCAGAAAGACTTAGTGTTAGCAATGGAATTATATACTTTTTAATTACTTTTTCAGTTCAGTTCAGTCACTCAGTCATGTCTGATTCTTTGTGACCTCCATGAACTTCAGCACGCCAGGC
This sequence comes from Madoqua kirkii, assembly GCA_006408675.1. Taxonomy (NCBI): domain Eukaryota; kingdom Metazoa; phylum Chordata; class Mammalia; order Artiodactyla; family Bovidae; genus Madoqua; species Madoqua kirkii. The sequence goes on along the minus strand of SJYC01065761.1, from coordinate 46,516 downwards.
TTCCCTGTCCATCACCAACTCCCAAAGTTTACCCAAACTCATGTCCATTGAGTCATTGATGCCATCCTACCATCGCATCCTCTGTTGTCCCCTTCTCCTCCTGCCTTCAATATTTCTCAACATCAGAGTCTTTTCAAAAGAGTAAGCTCTTCGCATCAGTTGGCCAAAGTACTGAAATTTCAGCTTCAACATTAGTTCTTCCAATGAATACCCAGTACTGATTTCTTTAGGATGGACTGGTTGGATCTCCTTGCAGTCCAAGGGACTCTTCAAGAATCTTCTCCAGCACCACAGTTCCAAAGCATCAATTATTCAGTGCTCAGCTTTCTTTATAGCCCAACTCTCACATCCATACATGACCACTGGAAAAAACATAGCCTTGACTAGATGGACCTAGGCTTGACTAGACAGCAACCTAGATGCTCTCTAGGTTGGTAATAACTTTCCTTCCAAGGAGTAAGCATCTTTTAATTTCATGGCTGCAGTCAGCATCTGCAGTGATTTTGGAGCCCAGAAAAATAAAGTCAGCCATTGTTTCCACAGTTTTCCCATCTATTTTCCATGAAGTGATGGAACCAGATGCCATGATCTTCATTTTCTGAATGTTGAGCTTTAAGCCAACTTTTTCACTCTCCTCTTTCACTTTCTGATGAAAGAGACTTTTTAGTTCCTCTTCACTTTCTGCCATAAGGGTGGTGTCATCTGCATATCTGAGGTTACTGATATTTCTCCTGGAAATATTGATTCCAGCTTGTGCTCTCTCCAGCCCAGCGTTTCTCATGATGTACTCTGCATGTAAGTTAAATAAGCAGGGTGACAATATACAGCCTTGACGTACTCCTTTTCCTATTTGGAACCAGTCTGTTGTTCTATGTCCAGTTCTAACTGTTGCTTCCTGACCTGCATACAGGTTTCTCAAGAGGCAGGTCAGATGTTCTGATATTCCCTTCTCTTTCAGAATTTTCCACAGTTTATTGTAAGATGCTTACTCCTTAGAAGAAAAGTTATGACCAACCTAGATAGCATATTCAAAAGCAGAGATATTACTTTGCCGACTAAGGTCCGTCTAGTCAAGGCTATGGTTTTTCCAGTACTCATGTATGGATGTGAGAGTTGGACTGTGAAGAAGGCTGAGCGCCGAAGAATGGATGCTTTTGAACTGTGGTGTTGGAGAAGACTCTTGAGAGTCCCTTGGACTGCAAGGAGATCCAACCAGTCCATTCTGAAGGAGATCAGTCCTGGGATTTCTTTGGAAGGAATGATGCTACAGCTGAAGCTCCAGTACTTTGGCCACCTCATGCAAAGAGTTGACTCATTGGAAAAGACACTGATGTTGCAAGGGACTGGGGGCAGGAGGAGAAGAGGATGACAGAGGATGAGATGGCTGGATGGCATCACTGACTCGATGGACGTGAGTCTGAGTGAACTCCGGGAGCTGGTGATGGACAGGGAGGCCTGGCATGCTGCAATTCATGGAGTTAAAAAGAGTCGGACACGACTGAGCGACTGAACTGAACTGAACTGAAAGACCTTACTAGACCCACTCCCATAATTTACATTTTAAGATAACAGGATTAGCCAAAAGGTTTTTTCCAGAGAATGTCCTCAAGCAGAATACATTATTGTTATATAATCCTAAGGAATGTAGAGGGGGAAAAATGTTTGTTTGTCCTTTCCTCCTCCTTGAGAATTCCAGACCCCTTTCTCCTAGGGGACACTCAGACTTCTTATCAACCTGCCTATGAATTGACTCTCTCACTGGCCAACAGAACGTTATGGTCTTACACACTTCTGGAGGCAGGAGTTCCAAAATGAAGGTACTGGTAGGGTTGGTTCCTTTCGCATGCAAGAGATGGCTCAGATCTTGTCCAGTCCTCTGTCACTGGTGTGTAGATGGCCATATTCTTTCTGTGTAACTTTACATCATCTTCTGTCTATGTGTATCTTTTTCTCTATACACGGCAATTTTTTTTTAGGGACACTAGTCCTCTTGGACTAGGAGCCCAGCTTAAGACTTCATCTTAACTAAGTACATTGCAATGGCCCTCTATTTCCAAGTAAAGTCACATTCTACAGTACTGGGGGTTAGGATGTCAATGTACAAGTTCGGGAGAGACACAATTCAACCCATAACAACGTCCAGGAGACAACACTTGTGCCAGTGAGTGGCTCCTACTTTCTGAAGCTCTGGTTTGAAACAGGCACTAAGTATCCATCATTTTGAATCATTATATCCCTGTCTTGATCTGCTAAGGCTGCCATAACAAAATACCATAGATGTACATGTTCTCAGATCTGAAAGCTGGAGAGCCCAAGGTCAACATCAAGCAGGATCTGATGTTCAGTGAGGACTCTTCCTGGCTTGTAGATGGCCATCATCACACTGTGTGTTCCCATGACCTTTCCTTAGAGTGAATGTGGAGAAACAGAGTTCTGGGGTCTTTTCCTCTTCTCATAAACACAGCCCTTTCAGATTATGATCCCACTTTGATAACCTCATTTAACCGTTATCAGCTCCTCACAGGCCCTTCTTCCTAATACAGTCACATTAGGCTTAAGGATTCAACACATGGATCTGGGGCATGGTGGGGGATACACAATTCATTCCATTTGTTGTTGCTGTGTTTAGTGGCTAAATTGTTTCTGACTCTTTGCAACTGCATGAACTGTAGAAACACTGAAGAAGGCACAGTAGTGTCCACTATTATTTACCATCACCTGGTATTTCCAAAGGGCTTCCGGTTCTCAGAAAATATTACCTTGAACTCACCCTGGTCTTTGAAGAAATGGGCAAGTGAGAGTAACAAAACTTTCAGGATTAACAATGGACAAGGGCCCAGTGAAGCCAGGTTGTTTAATGTTGTTTAGTCGTTCAGTCGTGTCTGACTCTTTTGTGACTCCATGGACTGTAGGTCACCAAGGTGCTCTGTTCATGGAGTTTCCCAGGCAAGAATACTAGAGTGCATTGCCAGTTTCCTTCTCCAAGGGATCTTCCTGGCTCAGGGATGGAACCTACATCTCCTGCATTGCGGCGGATTCTTTTACTACTGAGACACCTGGGAAGCCCAATTCATTCTATAGCAATCCTTAATGGAGGACATTATTATCTTCATTTTACAGATGAAGAAACTGAGGCACAGAGAGGTGAACTCCTAGCTCCTACAGCTAGAACCAGTGTAAAATGTCAGTCAGGTTGATTTCAAAAAAAAACATCGATCTGTCTACCATTACTGTGTAACCCAAACTCGGACATAATAAGAGAAAAGGGAATTTGGACAGTCTTTGCAGACATCTACAACAAGCAGAGAGGAACAACCCACTCTGATTGGGGTCCTGATTTCTTTCCTCACCACACAATTTACATCTCTTCCCCATCTCCTGGGCCAACGTGGATCTGGCAAGCAGGGAGACAGGATTGTGGAGACATACACTTCGGACAGAGCTGAGTTTGAATCTCTTTTTGACTTCTTACTCTGATGCAAGGCAAAGGGTGTAATTATTCTGTGCCTCAATATCCCTCCCTCTTATGACCACAGTAAGGACTGGAAGAATTAATACGTGTATCAAGTTTTAGACTGGGCCTGGCATATAGCGAATGCTTTATAAATGCTCTATTCAGTCACTAGGTTGTGTCTGACCCTCTGCGACCCCATGGACTACACCATGCCAGGCTTCCCTGTCTTTCACACCTCCTGGAGTTTGCTCAAACGCATGTCCATTGAGTTGGTGATGCCATCCAGCCATCTCGTTCCTTTCTCCTTTTGCCTTCAATCTTTTCCACATCAGGGTCTTTTCCAGTGAGTCATTTCTTCACATCAGGTGGCTTCAGTTTCAGCATCATTCCTACCTATGAATATTCAAGGCTGATTTCCTCTAGGATTAACTGGTTTGATCTGGCTGCAAAGGGACTCTCAAGAATCTTCTCCAACACCACAGTTCAAAAGTAACAAGTGGTCCAACTCTCCCATCCGTTATTATAATCATTCTTTTCTGAATTACAATAAATAGGGAAAATGCCCTAAAAATAAGCCTTAAGAAGAAGGTTTAAGAAAAAACCTTAAGAATAGAAGTTTGGGGGGCCTTCCTTGGCAAGCCAATTGGTTAAGATCCTACACTTCCACTACAGAGGGCACCGGTTCAATCTCTGGTCAGGGAACTAAGATCTTGCATGTCTCACGGGGCAGCCAAACTTTTTTTCTTTTTTTTTTTTAAGAATAGAGGGTTTTAAAGTGCCCCCAAGTTCCTTAACCAACCTGGGCCATCTGTAAATTAAGGACTATGTCATTTCTAGCGTCCACATCATCAGGCACCCTACAGACGAACTTTCTAACATTAGCTTAATACAAACTATTCTAAAATGTCTCTTTGCCCACTCTGGGACAGAGATCCAACAATAGAAGACTTGCGCTGAAATCCAACCCTGGCTGCTGTCTTAGCCACAAAAAAGTATGAGTCACGTGGCGGGGGGTGGGGGGCGGGGAGTCCATTCCTGACTTTCCCCTCCTCTTCTCCACCTCCTTCCTCCCCCTCTGATGTCTTTCACCTCCTTCTTAAGGTCGAAGAGTTTATTGAATTGAGGCTCAAAACTGAGTTACTCAACTAGACTTGCACTATACACGTGCCCTGTGTTAGAACTGACTGTACTCATTTCCATCCACTGTGTCAAACGACCCGCTCCAGGAAAAGGCACCCCTGCCCCAACCATAGGCTGGGAAAGAATAAAAAGAGAGAGGCAATGAAAGCAAAGTTAAAAGTGAAGTTCCTTTCTGCTCCAGGAACGTGACCTTAGAGTGAAAGGGAGGTGGAGACGGCAAGGGAAAAAATGTCGGTGAGGTCAAATTTAAAGAAGATGGGATATCCTGAAGTATATATACATGCGGGTACCAGGCAAGGCACGACTGTACTTAAACCCCAGAACATTCCCAATCCCAAATCCTGAAGAGGAGAGGTCACACGCAGAAATCACTTGACCCTTTTTTTCTGTTCGTGACCCGCTGGCCTCCAGGTGTTCTGTTGAGGGGAAGAGAAGTCTTCCACTTGCTCCCGCGTCTTTCTCATCTGCCAGGATAGTGTACAGACAGCCAGGCCACCCAGCAACTTCCCCTGGACCGCGGACTGAAACGCTCATTTGAATGCGTTTCCTTTTCATTCAGAACAAAGGTTGGGAGTCCGAGCATTGCAGCGCCTGGGCCTGAAAGTACACGACGTGTGTCGAGAGCAAACACACACACATACACACACACACACGCACCCATACACACACACACACACAGACACACACAGACACTGAGAGACAATGACCCATGAGAAAGGGAAAGGGGAAAACACCAATCCCGCGCTGGGCTTTTTCGACTTTTCCTTTAAAAAGAAAAAAAGTTTTTCGCGCTGAAGGTTCCAAGAACAGGCGGGAGGGGGGCAAGGCGGGGAAGTGGGGGGGTTTACAGAAAAGGCGCCTGGTCGGTTATGAGTCACAAGTGGGTTATAAAAGGGTCGCACGTTCACAGGCGCGGGCTTCCTGTGAGCGGCCGAGCCGGGGCGCAGCGCCACGGTCCCGACGGGCCGCCTCCGCCTCGGGGACGCCGGCGCAGCCCAGCTCAGCGGCGATCACGCGACGCGGGGAAGGAAGGAAGGTAACGCTGGCTTTGCCCCGGGCTGGGACGCGCCAGAACGCGGCGGGCGGGCGGGCCGGAGGATGGCCGGCGGGAGGACGGCCGGCGGCTCCCAGGTTCCCCCGCCGGTCGCCGGGGGCGGGGGCGGCGCGCACGTGGCCACCACTTGGCACCCCGCCCGGCCCGCGAGCCCGCCGGCGGCCGTCCGAGGGGCGCAGTCCCGGGGACCTCTCCCGGGTCATCAGGGAGCTGGGGATGGATTCCTGGTCCGGGGGAAGGGGCGAGGGGAAGCAGGGGTGCGAAAGACCCGGCCTTCGGCTTCTCTCCAAAGCTCCTTGAGTTGGTAGGAGAGATGCCGCCGGAGACGTGGCCCTGGGCGGCCAGACAAGTGTGCAGGACAGGCTTGAGGGGCAGGGTGACTTGGCTCAAAAGGGACTGCCTTCAAGAGAGGCGCCTTTTCTATTTTCTTTTGAAAAATCACTACTAATATACCTTCATTTTATACAAGTTCAAACCACAACGTCGTAGGTATCTGTCCTCATTTAACAGACGTGAGGACCGAGGAGAAGGCGTTTCAGGAACTTTTTTATTTTTTTGCTTCCATCGTGACAAAGTGCACTTGGGCAGAGCACGTTAGTTAGCTTTCTTTATTCCTTCCCCCGCCCAAAAAAACCCCTGTGATCGCCCTCCACGTATTACAGCTCCCAAGAGTGACCAGATCTGTGAATGTTCTGTCATCTAAAACAGGCATATGGGATGATTACGAATAAAATGTAACCTGGAATTACTGAAGTTGATAACCGACAAGGATATAAGTTAGAATCCAGTCTTTCAAAAGGAGAGGACTGAGGACCAGAGAGGTGAAGTTACTTTTCCAACACTGCACAGCAAATCCAGGATCCCAAGCGATTGGAAGAGGCTAGGGGTATCTAATCATGCTCACAATTTAGCTTATATTTTGTGTCAGATAGGTGAGGTTAGTAGAGGCATACTTTTCATATGACCTCATGTAAAGTTGACATAAAGCTGAAGTTACTCTCTCTGTTCATCCCTCTGAAGTAGTGCCTCTGATATATGGCTTTAACATAATAAGTCCTGTAACTGACTAGGGCAGCTAAACTTTTAATAAGCACGGGACTGAGCTTTTAAAAATGGATATGTGTAAAGTATTTGTCTATCTGTGGAAAGAATAATATAAGTTATAAAGTTGTCGAGGCAAATTTCCTGTCTATTATCTAGTTTGATAAGTCACAGTGATAGGAATTTGGCAGGGTGGATGGTGGTGTCCCCACATTGCCCATGAGGACTCGTGGCTCTAAGAGTTTATGTTTTCTCTGGTAAGGTCACTAGGTCCTTAATGTAAAGATATAAAGCCTGTTTTCAGGTACGGATGTGGGATGTTGGTTGCAGGGGAGGCGAGGAATCAGAATTTTACCTCCATTTATGTTTGGGTCCCTTTTACTTACTGTCTCCCTTTCAGGGGACCAAAGCACATTTAGGAATTAGTTCTACTGCACTGACTAGTCAGTAATGGCTGGTGGTAACCGGGTTCCCTCATACAGTGGGTCAGCTGCCCCAGCCGCAGAACCAAGCTTCCTAACCACACCTCTTGATAAAGAGAAACCTGAGCACTGACTGTTACCTACACTGTTTCAAGGCAGAACAGAGACATTTGCCCAAATTTCTAGTCTGGTTTTTACCTAGCTAATCGTGTGTAAGAAGTGTAACTTCTTGGTCTTACAGAAAATCCCAAATCCCTGAATGCCAATGCCATGCATGTAATTCTACTACAGTAACGTAACTAGCTAGAACATGCTGTGAATTTTGTCATTCTGGGCTTTCCAGTCTCAAACATGGAAAATTAATAACCTTCACCTTTCTGCTTCTGTCATCAGATCAGTCTTCTATGAATCAAAAAAGCCACCCAAGAAAAAGTTCTAAGTTTTAACTTTTGAAAAGTTTTTTCATCAGCTATTTTATGTCATGACTAAGATCTACTGTTAATTGAAAGGAAGTTTTTCATATCAAAGAAATAGTTCTTTTCTTTTTTCCTGTGTCACATCTCATGGAGGTTACGTATGCTTTTCCCAGATTATTTTTTCTTCTTTAATGTGCATGCTCACACACAATTTTACACTCACTGTCAGGAGGCTCCAGGCATCCTTGAATCTCAGCCATGACCCTCCTGGGGGTGGACTCTTTTAGATCTAGTATGACTAAATAACTTGAGTGATGGAGACTGGTAGGAGAACTCCTCCTTGCTCCTGGATTGAGCACCTCTGTCTTGACAGGTTGGCACCTCTACAGTTTTGAGGTCACTGGCCACTGCCTAGATGAAGGTATTGATTTTAACACTTTTGTTGTTTTGATATGAGGGCTTCTGCCTCACAAGGCAGAAACCTGGTATGGAAAGAGCACCAATCTGGCAATCATGGCAGGTTTCTAAGTCCCAGCTCTGCAAATTCCTATGCCTCATTCTTCTCATCTCTATAATGGGTGACTGGGATGAAAGTCATTTCCAAAGTCTCCTAAGCTGATGAAATTCTCTAATTCCAGTGTGAGTACCTTTTCACTTTCATATAGCTCCTAAGACACAGCTGGATTCAGTGAATTCATAGCCTCTATATCTAAAGAGAGTAAGTACTAGTGTAACTAACTAGAGAATGTATGTTTGCCTTTCACCGATCTTACTTCTTCAAAACTGTTACATGTTGGCTGAAATTGGATAGAATAAGAAAATCATCAAACATTTCTTTCTCAAGGAAAAATATTAAAACTTTAAAATCCTCTCTTTATCCTACCTTTTCACTATATCATATATATGTATATACTGGGCTCCCCAGGTGATGCAATGGTAAAGAATCTACCTGTCAATGCAGAAGATCCCCTGGAGTAGGAAATAGCAACTCACTCCAGTATTCTTGCCCGGAAATTCCATGGACAGAGGAGCCTGGTGGGCTACAGTCCATGGGGCTGCAAAGAGTCACAACTGACCATGCACACATATATGTATTACTTTATTCTTATATATATAGCTTTATCTCTCTCAAGTAAATGCAGTGTTTTAAATTTGATCACTGCTATATAATTCTCTCCTGCCATGAAACACTAGGCTGTGTCCATCAGTCTTGTCTTTGGGCTTACAACACTCAGGGCTTCAAGCAAAACCACCCCAAAAGTGCATCTCTCCTCAAATGAACACACCACACATCTAAACAGTTCAGCCTCCTCACTCACAACTCCAGGACTCATAGCAAAGTAGAAACGCACTCGGAACCAAAAGGCACAGTTCCCTTAGGCCGACGGTCAGGGGGCATAGACTGTGAATACATCTATTTTAATGCTAAAAAATTAGCGTGGGTCCATGAGTTTAAAGAACTGGCAGAAGGAAAGATTACTGAAGTCTATCAAACAACTAATTTTATGAAATTGTGAAGCTGATGCGGCACCCGACAAATGCTTTACGTTCTTCCTGTCACTTCATCTACACAGCAGCTAAAACTTATAGAGCTCAATTCAACTGCCAAGTAGCACACAGCTAGTCACATTGCTGGGGTTAGGGATTGAACCCAGGCAGGTTGAAAATAGCAGACCTTTCACTGAGATTCAGTCATGGTTAGCATCTGCCCTGTCTGCGCTATTTCTCTGTCCCTCTCCACCTATGTCCATATCTATAAGCAGAGCTAGCATCTCACTTCTAAACGTTTTGGCATGTTATCTCCTAAGAATGAGGAAAATAAAACAAGATTATGGCATCCAAGTGTGGTTCAAAAAAAAATAAATAAAACAGTATTATAACCTAATTTTTATCTACAACTTCAGATGATCATATCTGGTAGAATTCTCCAGCTTTATCCATTAATGATTATCCTTTGAGCTCCAAGCCTAGGATCTTCTCAATGTAAATGGTCCTTTGTTGTTGTTCAGTCACTCAGTCATGTCTAACTCTTTGCAACCCCATGGACTGCAGCACAGCAGGCTTCTCTGTAAACGTTTTGGCATGTTATCTCCTAAGAATGAGGAAAATAAAACAAGATTATGGCATCCAAGTGTGGTTCAAAAAAAAATAAATAAAACAGTATTATAACCTAATTTTTATCTACAACTTCAGATGATCATATCTGGTAGAATTCTCCAGCTTTATCCATTAATGATTATCCTTTGAGCTCCAAGCCTAGGATCTTCTCAATGTAAATGGTCCTTTGTTGTTGTTCAGTCACTCAGTCATGTCTAACTCTTTGCAACCCCATGGACTGCAGCACAGCAGGCTTCTCTGTCTTCACCATCTCCCAGAGCTTGCTCAAACTCATGTCCATTGAGTTGGTGATGCCATCCAACCTTCTCGTCCTCTGATGTCCCCTTCTCCTGCCTTCAATCTTTCCCAGCATCAGGGTCTTTACCAGTGAGCTGGCTCTTTGCATCAGGTAGCCAAATTATTGGAGCTGTGGTCCTTACTCATCTGGAAAACCAACAAACCTCACTGATCTATTTTCACATTTATAAGCTTCTACTACCCTAACTCTCCAAGAGCCTGCTTATTAGTTAGATCTTACTGAAACGCTCCCATGTCACAGCCAAGCCAGATGGGCAGACTGAAATGCCTTTGGAGAATTCAGAGTGAGCCTTTAAAGCAGTTACTGAGCACAAGCAACAAACCTATCAGGCTCCAGAGTAAGGGCCAGTCCCTGCCCTCAGGCGCACTCAGCACTAGGGAATGGAATAATCACCAAGGTGCAGTGAGGAGTGCTCTCTCTGAGCCCGCAGAGGACTGACAGCCTTGGGGTAGACAGCAGGGAGGGTCACAGCAGAAGACACAGAGAACCCAGCCTCCAGGAGTTTCCGTTCTGCCAGACAAAGAAGGCAAGGTGGACAAATCTATCCCTGAGCAATTGGAATAGGACTGTCTGGAGTCTGAGAGTGTGTATGAGGGTGTGCCTAGAGATGACTTCGTGTGGAGCAGCACACGTTAACACTCGCTTGGTGTGTTAAGGCTCTGCGTAAAAAAGGTATGAGGGTAGAAGTAACTGGTATGGTGTTTGCCTTGTAACCCAGGGTATCCTATACTTGTCACATCTTAAGAAAAACAAAATTTTAAATGGGCAAAACTAAACAGTTCCCAGAACTTGCTCAGTTTGTCTGTCTCACAAACTGTAGCTTCTCGGTACACAAAATTTTCCTTGCCCTGATGGTGTACAGAGATAGAAAGTTTATGAACTGTCGCTTGTAGAAATAGAAAAGCTGATTTTTCCTATAATGGCAGACCTAGAGACCCTGTACATACAACTAACAAACAAGTTATCCATCAGTTCAGTTCAATTCAGTCGCTCAGTTGTGTCCAACTCTTTGCGACCCCATGAATCGCAGCACGCCAGGCCTCCCTGTCCATCACCAACTCCCGGAGTTCACTCAGATTCACATCCATCGAGTCAGGGATGCCATCCAGCCATCTCATCCTCAGTTGTCCCCTTCTTCTCCTGCCCCCAATCCCTCCCAGCATCAGTCTTTTCCAATGAGTCAACTCTTTGCATGAGGTGGCCAAAGTACTAGAGCTTCAGCTTTAGCATCATTCCTTCCAAAGAAATCCCAGGGCTGATCTTCAGAATGAACTGGCTGGATCTCCTTGCAGTCCAACGAACTGTCAAGAGTCTTCTCCAACACCAGGAAGTGTTAAAGGAGGTGTTTTGTTGAAATTCAGCATTGACAATAAGCCCTCCAAACTCAAATGCACAGAGGCGGACTCCTGGAAAAGGTGACCCCAACAGGATGGCAAATATTCAGTGCTGATAACCACCACCCCCTTTTCTTTTCCCTGGGCTGAGGGAGGTAGAGGGAAGGGAAAAGAAAAGATGTTGAAAATTAGCTATAAGTGAAAAAGAGAAAATTTATGATTCAGATTCTCTTCTAGATATAGGATCCTTTAAAGTTGAAGTTGTTAGGTATGTGGAAAACCTTAGGAAGGAAGGATTCAGGGCTATGATTTTCAGCAGTAGAATGCATCCTCGCTGAGTTCTCTCCTTCTCACCCCTGGTCTTTTTATCTGTGTTGGTTTGATAACATTTTCCAGAAGTTTCAGCCCTGAAGCTGAGCCAGAGTGAGGTCAGGGAATGGAGGAAGCCCCCTCTGTGAACACTCAACCTACTCCCCCTGCTTCCTCCATAGAATGACTCTGGGGGCAAATATATCTAACCTTTTTTTTTTTCCCCCACCATCTTATCTGAAGGTATTAATCACTGTCCATAATAGAACTACTGGAAAGGTTACTTAGCCTGTAAGTAAGTTCCAAAGGAGTTTCAGTGAAAACTTCGTGGTTTTAAAGTTGGAAAAAGCAGAATAATACTCTAAGGCTAGTATTCTTCCTCGTGTGCACATTCACAATTAAATGGTCCCTCAGTATAATTTGGCTTCCCTGGTGGCTCAGAGGTTAAAGCATCTGCCTCCAATGTGAAAGACCTGGGTTCAATCCCTGGGTCGGGAAGATCCCCTGGAGAAGGAAATGGCAATCCACTCCAGTATTCTTGCCTGGAGAATCCCATGGACGGAGAAGCCTAGTAGGTTACAGTCCATGGGGTCGCAAAGAGTCGGACACGACTGAGCAACTTCACCTCACCTCAGTATAATGTTTCCATGGTGATCCTGTGTATCCACTTTGGCCTTCTTCTGAGACAGTTCAAAAGTATGAAATACTTAGTTTTATGTGTTAAAATCATTATTGGCATATATCTTTAAAAACACTCTAAACACTTAAAAACTCTAAAATGCTTTAAAAACACATATATCTTCAAAAACACTTTCTGAATTTCAAAAGACACGTAAAGTTGTTTCATCTGCAAGCCAGTCTTTTTTAGTCAAGAGCTCTTAATTTAGAAAAAGCAGGTATTTTCATTAAAGAATCCTTAGTTAGAACTCAAGAAAAGTGATGTTAGATTTTTATGGAAATAAATGAAAGAAAATATCATGACATATAATTGTTTCCCAGCAAAGGATTATATAGGGAATTTTCCTTAAATGTAAACTTAATGATATGAAAAGTACATTTATTATTCATCAAGAGGTCATGATATGGGTTATTTCTGCAGAACAATCCATTTTACTTTTAGAAGATGCATTTGTGTGCTTTATTAGACATGTCCCTAGTTAGATACCATCTCACTTGGTAGCAGGTCACATCATCAACTCCTCCTAACTTATGATTTTCTTTTGTAACTTTTTTAAACAGAGAAAGGAACATACTCCTTGGGCATAGATCCCTCTTTAATGATGGAATGCATGTGAACTCAAGGGAAACATAATCCTCTTTGCCCCATTTCCTGACAGCACAGAAGTTGACTTAACTCTAAAATCAGTTACTGAAATGTAACACGGAATACTCATTTTCTACAGAAAGTGATTAAAAAAAAGAAAAAAAAACTTCACACAAAGATACACACTTTAGAAAGCCAGTCACTTGAATATTTCTTTTTGTCACCAAATATTGAAGGTTTTTATGAAGAATTATTGAGAAATCGAACACTTTTTTGCAGTTTTATAATACACAGAGGTTGAAACACAGACAGAAGTAAATCTCAGGTGATACTTCTTCAATGACAGTATCTTTAGTCTTCAATGACTCTTTCAGGCTGGACTTGGAAAGGAGGAGCTCTCGGATAACTGAGGGTATATCTTTCCTCTAAATCACTCTTTATCCCCATTGAAACTTATCCACCTTGGCCCTCTCTCTGTCCTTGATCTCTGCCTTCAGAGATGACTAACCTAATAAGCAAGTCTGTGTTGAAGTGTCCATGCAGGGGCTTCAATGCCACCGTTCTCCTCCTTCTCCAAATAACTGACTTGCATTCCAAGGACTTTTTAACTGAAACCTTTCCTGCCATCTTGGTTCTCCTACCAAAGGCAATGGTTCTCATGCTAAGAAATTCAGACATAGCAAAAGGGAAGGGAAACACTATGATGTATAATTTTTAGAGGGCAGGTCCTTGGAGCACCATGTGTGCAAGCAGCCTAAGTCAAAAGTTAATCAAGAAATTATTCTTCCAAAGATGAACAATGACAAGTATAGACTTTCTCGGGATCTTGGTTTTTTATATACTTCACCATTTAGTTTTATGACTTAAATCAAAACAGTGACTTTAAAGCATAGGATAAGTTCTGGTGGGAAAGAAAATATATGCTTTCTTATGCACTTATATGCTAGTCACTTTCAATTTCATTTTAATGTTTATGTTTCTTACTGGTATATAAGACAATTTTTAAAAAATGGGGAAATAGTTAAAGGAAGCTATCTAAACTTAATCATTTTAATTTTCAAGAGTATAATTTCATTATTTTTCACCTATTAAAATGGTTTTGGAGCTAGAATTTGTATGACTACATCAATATAGGATCATGACTTTTAGTAGAAGTAAGTGTATATTCACTTTGTAATAGCAAATTAATAGTATCAAAATATCTGTACCTTTCATGCTGAGTAAAGTGAGAGCTGTCCCTGATGGCTTGGTTATGAGAGTCAATCACTGTGACTTTTCTTTTTAAAGAAAACTTTATAGCATGCAGTTGTTTTGGTATGCAAATATTAAGTGGTTGGTGCTGAAAATAAGCAAAAAAGAAAATGCAGAGATATATAAAATTGTGGAGGGATCTAACTTATAATTCATGTGTGAAGAGACCCTTAGTGACAAGCCTAACATATTCTACTCTGAATATATACAGCTAATGTCATTCCTGGCAAATCAGTAAGGTAAGAATAAAAGGATATGTTGAAATCATATGCTTCCCTAAAAAAAAAATCCTTCAGAAAAGCATAACTTAAGGGAACTTTCCCCAGAGTGCTATCTTCAGGTTAGATCTGACTACCAGAGGAAGAACAGTTCTGTCATATAATGAAGGATGTCTATTGTAGTTATTTATCTAGTGCAGGTACTGCTGCATTTTGGCAGATTTTAACTCAAGATAAGGAGTGGTATTGACACTCAATTACTAAATAATTGGAGAAGGAAATGGCAATCTACTCCAGTACTATTGCCTGGAAAATCCCATGGACAGAGGTGCCTGGTAGGCTACAGTCCATGCGGTTGCAAAGAGTTGGACACAACTGAGCGACTTTTTCTTTTCCTTCTACTAATAATAAATATTAAATTTGGAACCTACCTTTGACAGTGGTAAAAAAAACCACCTGCCAATGCAGGAGATATAAGAGACTGCGGGCCCAATCCCTGAGTAGGGAAGATCCCCTGGAGGAGGAAATGGCAACCCACTCCAGTATTCTTCCCTGGAGAAGCCCATGGATAGAGGAGCCTGGCAGGTTACAGTTCATGGTGTCTGTCACAAAGAGTCCGACACGACTGAAGCAACTTAGCATGCAGGCATCTTCAGCTGTGCTATAGTCAAGTTTACACTCATAATGGACATTTCATACCGTAGGCCTAAAAGTATTGTGGAGCGAGGGGTTTGAAGTAGATCTTTAGAAGAATCCCAGTTAAGACCTTCACTCTAATTCATATTGTGTAATCCATATAAACTTCTTGGTTTTGATCTATACTGCACATCACGCTGGTTACAGTCTTTTCAAATGGTTAGCCTCTATAGCTATTGATTGCTGGGTCTGTAATTCTTCCTCTGCCACTCTACCAGCTGGGTGACTATTCTAATTCCAGAATAACACCACTCTGTTTTTTAATACCTCCTGACATCATCCTGTGTCCAATGCCTTGGCTAACTGACTAGGCTTTGTTGTCTGTGATCACTAATTTCCATTCAGACACATAGCAGTTCTGTTGTTGGCTTCGGTTATCCTTGCAAGCCCAGGCGAAAACAGTGCAAGTGAGCAGTTTGAACACTGCTGGGTGAGTGACCTGCTGGTCACTCTAATGTCTCAAAGTCTGCTGACTATACTTTTAAAAATACTATTCTGGGATAATTTCTTCTGTGTTTGGTTTATTGGGATTAATGCTTTTCATCTCTCATTATGTTTTAAGTGATATTTAAAATTGTGCCGCATGTCTGAGGCTTCCCTGGTGGCTCAGACAGTAAAGAATCGGTCTACAATGCAGGGGACTTGGGTTCAATCCCCAGGTCGGGAAGACCCCCTGGAGGAAGGCAGGGCAACCCACTCCAGTATTCTTGCCTGGAGAATCCCCATGGACAGAGGAGCCTAGGGGGGGGGGCTACAGTCCACAGGGTCACAAAGAGTCAGACACAACTGAAGCAACACAGCACAGCACAGTGTATTTGGACAAACTGCACAGTTTTAGGAATTCATCGTGCCTGAGGGGTCTGTCTAGACAAAACACAGTACCACAGTTTCCATCTGAGTACTGAGAACAAAAGGAGACCCATGTGACACTTTTATTTCTGCATACCTTTAGTGCTTGAACCAATAAAAAAAAAAAAATACAAGTTAGAGGACTTCCCTGGCAGTCCAGTGGTTAAGACTCCACACTTCCTTCCCACTGCAGGGTGCATGGGTTGGATCCCAGGTCAGAGAACTAAGGTGCCATGTGCTATGCTGTGTGGAAAAAAAAAAAAAAAAGCTATTAGAATTTTTAATAAAATATTGTGAAAACCACTGCCACTTTTCTGAACACTCACATCAGGCAATTGTAAAACAAGATGAAAGAGAAAAAGACTCCGATTGTTATACTAAATATATTTCATTTCACACCTATGCTCAGATGTCATTTTAAAGACCAGGAGTAAAATTTATGGGGAAAACAGTATGCAAGCAGTTCACCTTAAAAATAAATTAGACACAGTTCTTTAAAAGAAGGTTGAATTGTATTGGCTGGAGGAAGTAATGTTGGAATATTAATGTACATTTATTGAGCATTTACTGAGTCCAAGGCTCTGTGAAGGGGTGGGTGGGGGGAGTCCTTATCTTTACAACCTTTATTGACTGAACATCTGTAAAAAAAAATAAACTAAAATCCTGAACTGACATCACTGAATTCAAAGTTCTTCATCTTTAATTCATCTCAGAAAACAGCAAAGTTCAAGAGAAAAAAGAACTATCAGTAAGAATGACAAATTTCCTTGGTCTGGAAATTTCCAAACCACGATATTCTGCCCTGTCAAAATATATTCATTGGGGAATTTTTAACTTTATACACTTCTTTTGAACTTAATCACAATTTCACATCTAGCTGGTTTCATGATTAAATAAAAGAGAAGGTGATTCCCCTCTTGTGCTGAAGGCAACCACACACTTGAATGATACTCTAACTTCTAGGTTCTGCTGTAGTAACACCGAAACCAGAAGCTTGTGGGAGAAATGTCACTGTATCTGAGAGAGTAAAATCAGACCCTGACAGGAAGTAGCAAATTCATCTTTTTCTTTTTTTAATCCACTCTGCTGAAGGCAAATAGTCTGAAACCCAGCACTCTGTAAGTCATACTTCCTTTACGTAGATCAAAACCAAAGCCACTGGTAGTGCTTTCCCCTAAGGAATCTCTAAATAGAAGACAGGGCCATCTTATGATGAATTCATTTCTAGACAACAACTCCACTGTCTGTATCATATCTCCTGAAAAAAGAATGAAAAAAAAAGTCAAACCACAACTATTTATTACAGAATGAAAATCTAGCCTGAAATCTACCTCTATAAAACAAGTTAACTCAGTTTTAATCTTTATAAATCACTGAGTACTATTTTTAATATTTTGGGCTTTTACTTAAATTACCCACTTCCTAGGAGAGATATAAATCAGAAAAGATAGTACTACATCAGGATGCAGGGTCTTCCCTTTGCATTTCAGCATTTTGGACTTTGAAGAGTGCTTTCACTTTTGTTATAAAAAAAGACGATACGTACATGTGAATACTTCAAAACTGCATTAGAATTTTAAACAAATTTTAAAATAGTCTTCAAATACACTTAAAGGTAAAAATATCATCCTTTAGTTGGCAGTTTCTCTACCCTTTTCCACAAATGACTAACTAGGATTTAATGAATTCTTTCCCTTAAAAAAAAAAAGTTTTTACTTTCAGATTTATACTCTGAAACTCCAGCTTTATAACGGCGTGTGTACACGATTATCTTTCTCTCTTGCAGGTGCCGCAAACCAGGAAGGGGACATCTGTGGTTTAAGTTCTCTATGCCTCATCCTCCGAGTGCTGGAGGCTTGCTGTGGGCTGTGTGCTATTAATGCTAATCGTGATAGGGGTTTTTACCTCGGACTGACTCCTACATGTTAGCATTAACAGGGCAGAGTGCCTGTTATGAGCGTTCACATGGAACAAACTGCTGCTGTGGGAGGGTGACAAAGAAGCGTGAGTCACCCTGCTGGATTAACTCTGACTGCAGGCTTTATTATTTTCTGTTAATCTTTATCTGGTCACTGGGATGTTCTACCTTAAATTAAGTTGTAGCCATAGCCTGAATGCCAGTAATTTTACTTTAATCCTCAGGCTCACATCTATATCTTCAGTGGAAAATGTATTCATGTCATTTTAAAGTTATGGTTTGTTTGTTCTGGTTATGAAACTGTTCATAAACACTTTCAACAATTCAACTGGAAGAAATATGGACTAAACACATTCTGAAACAAGTTTCCAGAATATTTTACTAGTTACATCATGGATTGTCTAGAAATGTGTTTTAAAGATTTAGAAATTGATGTTTTCCCCTGTGTAATAACTCTATTAGATAACTTCAGTACAAAATGGATATTTTGAATCTTAAGGGGGAACTGAAAGGCTATGACAATGTTTTTTAAAAATGAAATTTTTTTAAAAATTAGTACGGTAAATGACATCTGAGCACTAACCTCTGTTTTTCCCTACAAGACAAAGATTTAATCAAAAACTTCATATGTGAAATTAAGTCCCAAATGTAGCTTCAAATTCAACAGCTTGGCCACATAACAAACATTGTGGGGTAAGAGAATCCACTTTTCCTCTCAGCCTGTTTCTCCTTCCACAGAATTAGGCTCATACTTTATAATGTTGGTATGAGGCTTAAATGAGATAGAGAACTCGTCTGTAAAATAGAGTGTAAAATATAGTGTACACTAATGTTATAGTAAAACTAATCTAAGAACTAATCCCCCTTTGTTAGTGAAAAGCTAATGATTTGATTACAGAATTTTTCACGTTCAGATTCCTATGCAGCCTTTCTCTATAATTATAGGACTACATCTCTTACATATTTGTAGCTAATAATTGTTAGTATATTTAACATGTATTTGTATTAAGCAACT
Organism: Madoqua kirkii; assembly: GCA_006408675.1. Lineage (NCBI taxonomy): Eukaryota > Metazoa > Chordata > Mammalia > Artiodactyla > Bovidae > Madoqua > Madoqua kirkii. Next base: position 27,719 of record SJYC01065761.1, on the reverse strand, counting down.
CTTTTCAACATTTTTGTCAAATGGGTTGTGCACTCTAACCAAATAAACCTCTTGAGTCTTTAGTTGATTTAAAATAATTGTTAGTCTTTTTTTCTTTTGCAAAGTACAAACTGTAATTTCAGAAGCTACTTACACAAGAAAAGACAATGGAAAAAAATTATGAGAATATCAAGGGGAACATTCCTGCCTCCTAGGACACAGTATTCTCATTTGAAGGCATCCCCTTGGCCTGTCCCCCATTTCTGTTCAAGCAATGTCTGCTGCCAAGATAAATTTCTCCTCTTAACCCTTGGAGTGAACACTGGACTCCATGGAGCCCCCACATAGGTGAGTCACACTGAAGGGTGTTTCTTGGGACTGTTCATCTCATCTGCGGTGCTTGGCTCAAGAGGAGTCCTTGTTTTGATTCCCAATTCTTCAGAACCCTGCTTGCTACCTACAGCCACCAAGACCCAGAGTGTTAAGACCTGGAATACAGTAGCTAGTATTACCTTTCTGCTGTTATGATGAAACACTACGAACATCAAAAAGGCAGATTTTAAAACTATGCTGTGAAATACTTCATTTGAAAAGCACTAGAGTAGATGAAACTAAGGGGAGTGACTTAATCTGAGCTTCAGCCTCCTCATCAGTAAAATAACAACTACATTTCAAAGGGATGACAGGCTTAACTGAAAGTGTTTGTATGATATCTACTATGCATTAAGTGTTAAACACTAGCTTTAAGACATTTAAATTTCAGCCTCTAAAGTGAGTGATCTACCATCACAGATCTCCCCAAGGACAGAGTAACTTCAGTTTAACTGTAACCCTATGACCACTCAGAGAACCTAGATACTGAAGGGCCACTGGGTTTCCTCTTAGCCTAACCTCTTAGACTTCTAGTTCCTGATCTCCTGGTCTCAGATGGATCTGATCAATATAGTCAGTCATTTCAAAAATTCTTGGAGCATGAGTAAGACTGGGTGTGCATTTCGGCTGGAGGGTATGTGTGTTTCTGTGTGTGTTAAAGTGACAAACCAAATGTGGCTGAAGTAAAGGAGGGTTCTGGAAAAAGGAAGGCCAAGGGAAAAGGAATCCAATTTTGTACACAGAATAACTGAACTGAATGAAGCACTACATTATGCAGGACCTGAGTTATTATTTTAAAACACTGAAGTATGTCAAGAGGGTTGTCTAGGATCTGACTCTTTTCCAGAAACTTGCTAAAGACCAGTCCTTTCCTATTCACTGTTGACAGCCAGATAGACCCAGTAGATTAAAAATAAAGGGAAAAAATATAGACGAATTAAGGAGAAAAGTGAATTTGTGTTTTAACTAATCCAAGTCTTCCAGTGTTAGTCTTCAGCTGGCTAACACAGGCGTGCATGGTAAGTCACTTCAGTCGTATCTATTGGCGACCCTATGACCACAGTCCCCCAGGTTCCTCTGTCCAAGAGATTTCTCCAGGCAAGAATACTGGAATGTGTTGCCCTGTCTTCCTCCAGGGGATCTTTCCAAGCCAGGGATAGAATTCACGTCTTAACCTCTCCTGCATTTGCAGGTGGGTTCTTTACCACTAGCGCCACCTGGGTTAACACATATATATTCCTAACCATTTAAGTAACAATTTTGTTAGGTGCATTTCTCAACTATCATCCCAATGATGTCTTGTCCATCTTGGATCACTCTTCCTTCTTTGCAAAACTCAGGGTTTCCTGGATCACCAGCACTTAACACACTGAATCCTAATTTGTTCTGGTGTGTGGATGATGGTACTAGAGGAAAGCGGTACCCCTGATGGCCCATCTGCCATCTTGCATTTCCATATCCCGCTCACTGTTTACTGACTTAATTACACACATCATTCCAAGTCCAATTGTGAAAACAGAAACTAGTGTAAATACAGTGAACATTTCACTTTATACTGATAGGCTCAAAGAGGTGATTTGTAGTAAATAAAAGCTCATTATAGCAAATGACTGGGAAGTTCTATATATGACTGAAGAGCTAGGGCAGTGATTCTTACCTGGGAAACTTATCAAGGGCAGGTTCACAGGTGCACCCACCCCCTCCCCACTAAAAAAAAAAAAAAATCTGATTCTGTAATAAAACTAAGAAAACTGCTTTTCTACCAAGATAACCAAGTGATCCAGATATACTAACTCTAAAGAACAGTAGTTTATATTCAGGAGTACTGTTGACATGCATTCACGCTAAGTCACTTCAGTCATGTCCTGCTCTTTGAGACACTATGGACTATAGCCCACCAAGCTTCTCTGTCCATGGGACTCTACAGGTAAGAATACTGGAATGGGTTGCTACGGCCCTCCCCATGTGATCTTCCCAACTCAGAGATCAAACCCAAGTCTCTTATGTCTCCTGCATTGGCAGGCAGGTTCTCTACCAGTTAGTGCCACCTGGGAAGCCCACTGTTGACATGGCAACTAGAATGGTGGTCAGCAGAAATCCTGCAACATACAGGTGTAATGTTTGTTTACACACCATTTGCTGTGTAACCAGAAGTTCTGCCATGAGAGCTGAGTGGTGAGATGTAGTTATCCTTGACCTCTTCAGGGGATAAGCAGCAATTAAATTTCAGGTCCCATTATCCTTCCTTGCTCAAAACACCCTTACCATCTTCAACAAACCCACCTGACTTGAAAGCTGCCCACTAAAACCAGCTGCCACCAACTGTAACCAATCAATGACTATCTAGGCCTAACCGATCAGCTTAGAACAGTAGTTAGGGATGGTCAAGAAGGAACTAGGTGCCAGTTCTTGCCAAAAGGGTGCGCTAAAAACCAAGTGTGAGATGTCGCTGCCATCCTATCTCACTCTCACACTCCTAGGCTGTCGAGGCTTCACCAATCTTCATACCCAGTCTCCACTTAGGAAAATCCTACCATTTCCCAAATGCTGACAGCTCAGCAATTCCTGACCCGTTTGCCCATGCTGAGAACACAGGAAGAAAGCCCTGAAGAGGGCTGCACCAAGAAGGATCCTTCTGCCCCGTTTCCCCAAAGCAGAGTTTGCAGCTCTCCTGTAAAGGAGCATCCCTCTGTGCCCTGCATTGTCCTCACTGTGTACACACTGTCCTCTCCTTGAGATCATGAGCTCCTGTAGGGAAGAAGTATCACTGTAAATTTTTCTGTATTCCACTCAACCCAGGGCCTTGTTCACGGTTGTTTAATTGGAGCGGGAAAACGTAGCCAGGTCTCCACTGACTCTGGAAATACAACTTGTTCTGATGCTGGAGACTGTCTGTACCTGGCATATCTGTATTCTCAGACCCGAAGGAATGTTTTTCAATAAACGTACATGGACTCAACTCCAGCACCAGTTTGGCTTTTCCTAAATTCTGTAGCTCAAGAGGGCAGTCTCCATTTTAAGAAATTACATCACCAAAAGTATATGTACGAAAATTTGTCCTTTTTCTCCCTCCAGGCAGGCTTGATGTAACACCCAACTTGAGATCCCTTAAAAATAACATTGTAGTAGTAGCTGCAATGGTAAAGGTAAATGTAAATGTAAATGGTAAAGGTAAATGTGTATTTTACCTTTAGTATATTTATCAAATCTAAAACCTAACTGAATAAATTTATCTTCAAAAGGATGTTACCTATATTAAAACTTAAAATACACATAACTCTTTGACCTATAGGATCACCTATAAGAATATTACAGAACTACCAGCACATGTAGAGTATCACATGTACAAGGTATCAGTTGAAGCATATTTTAAAATCAAAAATGTAAAGTCAACCATCAACAGGGTCCTAACATAACAATGGTATACCTTTATTTAACACAAATGGAATATTTAGTACAAATAGAATTCTACAGGCTGAAAGAATGGAAACAGAACATGGAAATTCTAAAATAAGAAGAAAAGCCTATTCTCTATGTGTGCTTCTCCACTGCTACCCTGTAAATAAATTCTTCAGTACCATTTTTCTAGATTCCATATATGTGCATTAGAATATGATATTTATCTTTCTCTAACTCACTTCACTCTGTATGATAGGTTCTAGGTTCATCCACCTCATCAGAACTCAAATGCACTCCTTTTTATGGGTGAGTAATACTCCATATTACTCAGGAGGGAGGTTCAAAATGGGGGGGAATGTATGTATACCTATGGCTGATTCATGTTGAAGTTTGACAGAAAACAACAAAATTTTGTAAAGCAATGATCCTTCAATAAAAAATAAAATAGGAAGAAAAGAAGAAGAAAAGAGGAAACTGAATCAAAATCCAGTGTTTAGCAAGAAAGGAAAGAAAAGAATGCAAAGTAGTGATCACAAGCAAGGGTATATGAATTAAAACATACTTCTTTAAAAGACAGTAATTTCAAGACTGGATTTTAAAAGAAAGTTCAATGATTTTATGCTATTTATGAAAAACGTATTTAAAACATAACAACATTTTTTAAAAGTTGAAAAGGGACAGAAAAATGTATACTATGTAAACACTAACAAAAACTTAATGTGAAAATAGAACCAGATTAAAGAAAAAATAGATTGAGGAAATCAGATTAAGGGGAGAAAGCATTAGGGATACAGAGGATTCTTATCTAGTGACAAAAAGGAAACAATTTGCCACCAAGTTATAACAATTTCAAACTAGAATACACAGTGCTAACAAACAGTCTCTAAATAAAATAGGCAAATATAAAATGTCAAATCCACAATCGCTGTAGGAGAATGGATTTAAGACCGAAGAAAAAAGATTCCTATATGCTTTTTTAAAGAGAAAACCTAAAACATAATGACATAAAAGAAGTTACTGCTGCTGCTGCTAAGTCGCTTCAGTCGTGTCCGACTCTGTGCGACTCCAGACGGCAGCCCACCAGGCTCCCGTCTCTGGGATTCTCCAGGCAAGAACACTGGAGTGGGTTGCCATTTCCCTCTCCAATGCATGAAAGTGAAAAGTTAAAGTGAAGTTGCTCAGTCGTGTCCGACTCTTAGCGGCCCCATGGACTGCAGCCCACCAAGCTCCTCCATCCATGGGATTTTCCAGGCAAGAGTGCTGGAATGGGGTGCCATTGTCTTAAAGGAATGAAAAGTACTTACCACTAACCTAAAGAAGCTCATGTAGAAATATCTGTAGAAAAGCTGTTTTATCAGAAAAACAGCTTTTCACACTAGTCACTCAGAAGTTGACAAGCTGATCCAACAATCATGAAAATTTGGGGAAAAAAATAAGAACTCACCATACCATAAATCAAAACATGTTACAAAGTTATAATTAAAGCAGTGTGACAGTAGTACAGGGATAGACAAATGGATCAGTGAGGACTCAGGCATGTAAAGGAATATGATATATTATGTGGTAACCTCTGAAGAGGAGGGAGGAAATAATGATGTTAGAATAAACAATGACCCATGTGGGGTTAGATTCAAAATTAGATCCCTTCCCTCACTCTAAAGGCAAAATTAAATCTCAAATAAATGAACCAATTAAATATGAAAAGCCTTTAAAATATTAATACCTTATAACCTTCTTATAAGAAGAATGCCTTATTAACTTCAAGTTAGGGGAGGCTTTTTAAAAATTTCCAAAATGCATATAAATCATGAAGGAAAAGATGAGTAATTCTGACCACGTAAGATATAGTATCAATGAAGTTAAGTCAACTAGAGAAGAGATTTGCAATGACAAAGGTTTAACTTTCTGAACATATAAAGAAACTCTTAAAAGGACCAAGGATCCAATTTAAAAAAATAAATAATGGGTAAAGTCTGTAAACTGATAACTCACAGAAGTCTTATTGGCTATGAAACAAATGAAGAGATGTTCATTGTCACCACATGCTCAGTATTAGATCATGTGTATCCAACTGACCAAATATTTGACTGTCTGACAATGACAAGTGTTTATGAGGGAATGGGGAAACAGAGACTATCAGACTGCTGATAGGGAGTAAACTAGGACCACTTCTGCAGTGGCTGACATATTTAGTAGTTGAAGATGCATGTTCCACCCCAGATCCTGTCAAATGTATACACAAAGAAACATAAGCAGAGTAATTTCTGCAGTACTGCTTATAATACTAAAAACTCAAGACCATCCTTGATGGTCATCAGTAAGAAAATGAATTAATCATGGGATTAATCATACAATGGGATACTATATACACCTACATGCATTAACCAGCTCAGCACACACACTAGCTCTACAAGTATCAACATGTTAAATGTGAATACACAGTGCTGAGCAATGGAAGCAAATTTCAAAAGAATATGTGTATCATATTATGTTATGAAACCAATATGAAACCAATTATGTTCAGTACAATATACAAAGAATAATATACACTGAAAATCCTGAATGGCTAGGATATGCACAAAAGTATAGGAGTTCTTAGAAAGAAATAATATGAGGAAAATTTTCAATGGATAGGCAGCTTTTCCTTGATTTAAAAACAAAAGGATCTGATAAGGGAAGAGACTGATGGTTGATTTGGGTAGTGGCTATAGGTTAACATTCTTGGCTGCAAACAACAGGATCTACTCATTTAAGCAAAAAACAAATGGTTCACAAGGCTTCGGCTCAGAGACGAGGTTACAGGACCCAAAGAAAAGCCGACTGTTACAGCACAGGGGAGCTGCAGGGGGAACACTACAGGGCTCAGTCCACCTTACACTATGAGACCTCGCCGCTGCTGTTGCCGCCACCTAGAAAGTCACGTCACTGCTCCCCCTGGACAAAATGAAACTCATGTGCCATTGTCCTCACAGCACTGCTTTCAAATTTCAGACACATGTGTCTAACCAGTGAGCCCAGGACACCTGTATGGGCTCTTATTGCGAGGAAAGCTTAGAGATTAAGTTTTACTCTCCACTGGGTAAGACAGGATACATAAAGGGTGAAGTCACCAAAGGGTGGATGTTCAAGAGGACGAGGTGCCCCCAAAGCATGAAAAATGGCCGCCCAAATAAAGGTGTGTTAAATTATATTTTGTAAGCTGAAAATATTTCACAATTTTTAAAAAGAATTCAAAGCATAAACCCACAAACAACAAAAGGTATGGGAAAGGAAAGCAGCAGCAGACAACAAATCTCGCCGAGTTGCTAAAAGATGGACAGTGAAGTGACCAGTGCAAGGGTGGAGGATGTCACCACCCAGCATATGTGGGGGAGTCTGGCACAAGAGGGAGCCGACCTGCCCAGCTGGCCAGAGAACCTCAAAGATGGTGGAAGACAGAAAGCAGAAGAGGGATGGAAAAGAATGGCCTCAACAAAGGCCTAAATACAAAGGTCTATATACAAACCAGTTGTTCTCTGGCCCCCACCCACTACTGCCAAATACAGCAAGGCCTGAGTCTAACATTGGTCCACAGGTAAAATATTGGAGGGATCTCATAAAATAAAGAGTCGAAAGAGAATCGGAAGAGTCACCATAGAAACTAGTCACCAAAACTGACAAGTTCTTCATTTAGCACTAGAAAATCCCCATCCTAACAGCCAGCTTCACCTACTCAACCTTAGAGAAGCCAAACCTTACCCACACCCCAGAGGTACCACTCAATCTCCTTCCCTACAGCCACATTCTCAACTAAAACTAACAACCAACAGTCGCTAGATTTGGGGGTGGGGAATGGTTAGAGGGAACCCGAAACATGAAAGATTGAGATAAGCAAAAAATCTGACTCCAGAGGAAGGAAATCATTCACAGACAGGAAATAAAGGAACAAACAAACATCTAACCCCATCAGTATCTTCTGGAAGAATCACAAATTCATATGCGCCTGTTAGACATGAACAAGAGCAAGCATGTAGGAGGTAAGGGCCTGGGAGTGAGCGCGCCTGGCCCCGATCTCCAGCTCTGCTGTCAACACTTGCCAGCTTCCTCACTCGCAAGCTGGATCCACCTTACTAATACGCTGTTCTAAGAACTAAATACGAGATTCCATATGAAAAGCTTGGCACAAGGACCAGTTTATGGGAAACAGTAGTAATTTATCTATCTATCTATCTATCCACAAAACGCATGTCATTTTGCACAAAGATGTTTACTGCATCACTGCTTAAAACAGTGAAAAATGGAAACTAGTATGATCCTATTTATGTTTGTAAAAGATTAACTTTCCATCTGTGCATATATGTTTAAGGGGCTTCCCTGGTGCTCAGCTGTGAAGAATCCACCTGCCAATGCAGGAGACGCAGTTTCAATCCCTGGGTCAGAGGATCCCCTGCAGGATGGCACAGCAACCCACTGCAGTATTCTTGCCTGGGAAATCCCGTGGACAGAGGAGCTGGCAGCTACAGTCCATGGGGCCACAAGAACCGGTTACGACTTAACAACTAAACAACAACATATATGTTTAAATAGGTACAAAAAAGCCCTGAAAGTAGAAAACATGCCAAAATGCTGTATCCAGATAGTAGAGGGGGTCAGGTTTGTTTCTATGTAAAATTCTTACTGTTTTACCCTTCAGGGAAAGGAAGACAGTAAACCAGTATAAATCTCAGGGAGAAAAAGACAGTTCATTTTATAAGCACGCACAAACACTACATAGAAAACTTTAATTTTAATTTACTCTACATATTTAAATTTGAGGAAGTTACTAGGTACTCTTCTCTGTAGGCTTAGTTTGATCTTCAGTTACCTGTAAAAACATAAATAGCTTTACTTTTCTAATAAACTTTTACTGTTCATTCACCTTTTAAAATCACTGCAGTCTTTGTTTTTTAATAATCCTTTGACTTTCTTTTTCAATAGTAATTATTATAGAAAGTTAAGTAGAAAGAAAACTTACACAACCAAGTTGCCAATATAAATTATCAAGTACAATTCCACTAAAAACATAATCTGAGGCATTTATCTAGGCTTCTCAAGTTTGTCATTGTATTTTTCATCTATAAAATGAAATCAACAAAGTATTTTAAATCAATCAATTCTGGAAAAAATTTAATTCTATTTTGAACACAGTATACTACAGGTTTAGTAGAATAGATATCTGTATGTTAGTATTTGTTATATGTCACTCAGGAAAGAAACAGAGCTAAACGGCATTCCTCATCACCCTACAACCTGCTCTACTTCCTGCATCATCTATCTCAGTGAAGGGCTCCACTCAGACACCCAAGCCAGGCATAAGAGAATCCACATTTCTCTCACCTGCGTATGTGATCAACAGTCCTATTAATTCCAGCTATGTAACTCTCACAGCCATTCTCACTGCCCTGCTTGAACTTCAGGGTCTTGTCATCTGCTACCCCTTAGAGGGCCGCTGGCTTCAGTTCAGTTCAGTTGCTCAGTCGTGTCCGACTCTCTGAAACCCCATGAATCGCAGCACGCCAGGCCTCCCTGTCCATCACCAACTCCTGGAGTTCACTCAGACTCACGTCCATCGAGTCAGGGATGCCATCCAGCCATCTCATCCAGTCGTCCCCTTCTCCTCCTGCCTCCAATCCCTCCCAGCATCAGTCTTTTCCAATGAGTCAACTCTTCGCATGAGGTGGCCAAAGTACTGGAGTTTCAGCTTCAGCATCATTCCTTCCAAAGAAATCCCAGGGTTGATTTGATCTCCTTCAGAATGGACTGGTTGGATCTCCTTGCAGTCCAAGGGACTCTCAAGAGTCTTCTCCAACACCACACTTCAAAAGCATCAATTCTTCGGCGCTCAGCCTTCTTCACAGTCCAACTCTTACATCCATACACGACCACTGGAAAAACCATAGCCTTGACTAGACAGACCTTAGTCAGCAAAGTAATGTCCCTGCTTTTGAATATGCTATCTAGGTTGGTCATAACTTTTCTTCCAAGGAGTAAGCATCTTTTAATTTCATGGCTGCAGCCACCATCTGCAGTGATTTTGGAGCCCAAAAAAATGAAGTCTGACACTGTTTCCACTGTTTCTCCACCTATTTCCCATGGAGTGATGGGACCGGATGCCATGATCTTCATTTTCTGAATGTTGAGCTTTCAGCCAACTTTTTCAGTCTCCTCTTTCACTTTCATCAAGAGGCTTTTTAGTTCCTCTTCACTTTCTGCCATTAGAGTGGTGTCATCTGCATATCTCAGGTTACTGATATTTCTCCTGGCAATTCTGATTCCAGATTGTTTCTTCCAGCCCAGTTTCTCATGATTGCATAGACGTTAAATAAGCAGAGTGACATTATACAGCCTTGATGTACTCCTTTTCCTATTTGGAGCCAGTCTGTTGTTCCATGTCCAGTTCTAACTATTGCTTCCTGGCCGGCATACAGATTTCTCAAGAGACACAGTTATCTTCCATGCTGGCCCCAGAATGAGCTTGTAAACAGGAAAATTTTATCAATAGGTCACTTTCTTACTCCAGTTCTCCAGTTACCTCCAATTATCTTTGGGAGGGGCATGCAAATTCCACATCACAGAAGACAAGCCCCTCATGTTCTATTTCCAACAGACTCATCACCCATCCCACGCGTGAGTGTGCATCCAGATTCCTCTTACATTCATCATGCACTCAATTCCACCAACTTCTTAGACAAGCAGCTTCTGCTGGGATAAACCCATCTGCAGGCAAATCATCTGCCTGGCCCACATCCATTCACCCTTTAAAACCAGTTTAAGAAATAACGATTGGGAATGCTCCTTAACCAACCAGTGGTTTGGGTTGGGTCCTCTTCTTTATGCCAGAGCCCCACATGTACACCTGAATTGTCTGCTTATAGATCTAGTTATGCTGTTCAAGTAACTTCCTTGAGAACAGCAAGTAGATCTTGTTCATTATTGCACCTACAGTCCCTGGCACATAACAAGGCTATGTAGTTAAATCAATGAACCATATGTTTAAGCTACTCCTTTTGTACAAGCAAAATAAACAGTAGAAGAGAAAAGTGAACCTAAATAAATATTGTAAAACAGCTACTCCTGATTTCCACTAGACACTCTAGGCTACTGTCTCTACTACTTACTACATTTCTTATATATTCATTTCTTCTCTAATCTAAAATGGTCATTGTTACCAACCAAAGAGACAAAGTTATTCCATCTATTCAAAAACACTTTCTTCTCATGAGAAAAAGAAAATTACATCATTTGTGCACAAGAACATTAGAGCTAAGTGCCTAAATAGCAAATTCTACCTGTAAAGTCATTACTAAAGGCTAGCTGTACACATCATCATGCAAAATAATACATATTTAATTGGGTAATGGTTTTTCAGGACATTTATATATTAAAGTGTCTACTCTCAAGGCAGCTTTAAAACATACCTGGAAAATCTTAAATATTCACTAAGTTCACAAAAAAATATAGCATGACTTAATTAACATCATTACAGCCATAAAGAACTGTTACTGCTATACAGCAGTAAGTTTTATTTTTCTTCAAGTTCCTACAGTATCACTCTCATGTTATTAGCAAATAAAAACAGAACTGCCAAATAACTTTTCTTCTGCCAAAATATGAACGAGGTCAACAACCACAATACTGCTTTAGCTAATGAGAGAACCAATTTCTTTCCTTCTCTTTTTCTTTATTATTTTGTAGTGGTGGTGGTGGTGGTTGCTTAATTTCAAGGAAAATTTCTTCATAGAAATGTACTCACACGCTGTCAAAAACACTTACCATTTTCTGAGACCTTTCCAATAATTTATTCCATATGGTAAAATGTGCCTTGAAAAGAAAAGATTTACTATGAATTAAATAAAGCACCAAAGTTAAAATCAAAGAGGCTAAGTCTTTTTATAGGTTTTAAACAAAACAAATACAGAAAACAAATACATGGAAAGTTAGGCAGTACTAATGAGGCTACGGGGTCACAAAAGTGAGTCTGAGTAGGGAAAAAAGGTACACACTATACAGGACAGCTGCTTTGCTTAGCATTTAAGAAAGAGACTTAAGGACTCAACATGCCATTCTTCGTCCTCTTAATCAGTACCACCATAGAAAGCATTCCTTCTAATGGGAAGCAAAAATCTCTCCCACGAATCCCTAATTATTTCCTTAAATAGCCAATTTCAATGCTACTGGTCATTGTTCAAATCATAAGCAATTACAAGGAAAGGTTCTTTAAGAATTCTTCTCAGTTCTCCGTAATGAACTCTACTGTATGGGAAATGAATCTTTAAAGGAGTGGATATGTGTGTATGTATAACTGATACACTTTGCTATACAGCAGAAACTAACATGACACTGTAAACCAACTATACTCTAATAAAAATTTAACACGCACACAAAGAACCAATTGTGACATCTTATATCACAAAAGCAGACCTGGAAGATTTAGTAGGTTTCTACAGAACAGGAAAAATTGACAAAGACTACAGTAACGTTATAGACCAATCTCCTTAATACTTAACAATCATATGCAGCAAAGAATTTTCAGAATGCATAAATGAAAACAGCAAAGTGCAAAATGACCACATCAGTGCTTACTAAATCGCTGAAGGTCATATTAGGGGATGTGGCTGGGTCAGGAACTATTTCAAACTAGATGAACTGGTAAAAATCTGATAAAAGGTAAATTACTAAATACGTACACATAAACCCTTCTGGAAGAAGAGCAAAGAGTGGTATATTTCAAGGGAGAACTGTATCTGGCTCAGGCAGAATGAGCTACAGTGAGAGACTTTAAGGTTTGAGTGGAATATAATGGGTGCTGGAGAAAGTGGTATGAGATGAAGTCAGAGAAAGGCAGGAGTCTCACAATGTAGGGCTTCGTGAGACAGGGCAAAGGGTCAGCATTTGTTCATGAGAGGCCACTGGAAAGTTTGGGGCATAGGAACTACATGATCTGATGTGTATATTAAAAGATCACTTTGGCTACTCATTAGAGAATGTGCTTTGCAGGCAAGAATGAAAAGCAAGGACGGAGAATGGGGAGAAAGAGGGAGAGGATGTGGGGAGCAGTAGTAGATGAGCTGCTGGCTGTGGAGGCACTCACGATGTGTTTTAAAGAAGTCAGCTTCCTGATGGATGAGATGCGGCCTGGCTATGAGGGAACCAGAGAATCAAGGGTTACCTCCGACAGCCAGGTAGCTGACAGTTCATTTACTGAAATGGAGAAAGCTAGGAAAGGAAGGCATGTGAGAAAAAAAATCAAACACATAAAGAACACATATGGTAAAAATTACAAAATGCTGATGAAAGAAGATTTAAATAAATGAAAAGATATACTGTATACCCCAAGACCCTGATGCTGGGAAAAACGAGGGCAGGAGGAGAGGGGGGCGACATAGATCCTCAAAATTAGGGAGAAGAACAGGCCAAATATAAGGCCACAGGGCACTCCAGAAGGTCCCATCAATATGTTCCCCACTGCATCCTCTTCTAAATCAATTTGAAACATTAAAAACACTATTTAATTTGAGTTAATTTTTCAACTAATATTTCTTTTTTAAATTATCTGTTTACATCCTGGCTAAAATTATTTTTAATCATAAACCCAAGTTGATGAAATATTAGTGTTACACAATTTAATTAAAATTAAAATATATGTCCTTCCAATTGGTATAAAAATCAAGACTGGAATTACACTCACACCCCAAACTGAATAACCTGAAACTTTCGGCTTTACTTACTCTTAAGTGTGCAGGTAGAGAGAGACCCTGGAATCTTCGTACAAGACTTGACTGGGTGGCTTGAATATTGTGAACCGCTGACACTTCATACTGGAAACAAATACTTGTTCTTGGAATAAGAGGGCCCTCGCTTACATCAATGAAGTCACCAAATCTGATTTGATTTTAAAAATAAACAAATTAGGTCATAAAATCACATCACTTACAATAGTTTATAAAAAAAAAAAAGTCTATTCATTCTATTTGCTGCTACATCCCTAATCAAGAACAATGTCTATGGATCAATTCCATCTGGAGTAGACCCTTACACAGCCATCTCAAGTGAAGAAACTAAAATTTTGAAAATTAAAATTGGTGAAACTTTTTCTTTCCACAATTTTGAAAATTTTTAAGATCACTGAATATATTATGCCATCAAATGGATCCAATGTCTAAATCTGATAACCTATAACCTTGTAACTAATGCAACAGAATTTATAGAGTTTTAGTATGTAGGCCAGGTTGCGCCCTAAGAGCAGCTTCCTAGGGGAAAAAAGTTGAGTCTGAGTCAAGAAAACATTAAGTTGAAAAAACAGATACAGACCAGGAAGTCGTTTTTGCTAATGCCCTGTCTTACCTCTCTCATCTCTGCATCAGAAAGCACACTGTGATATGACTTCCTTACATGTAACACAAATAGTAACTAGTGAATAATCATATTTCTATATACATATATGAATACAGACTTCATGTGAATTATGATCAATTCATAACAAAGGATATTTCACCCATTTTCAAAATTAACTCTAAAAATTACATTTTTTAACAATGCTTTCCAACTTGTAAAATACAAATATAAAAGTAACAAACAGCAAAATGAGGAAGAGAAACCACAACCCTTCCTGAAGATAAGAGAGCTTCCAATCACCATCATATCAAAAAACTAAACAAAGCACAGAAAATAAGATAAAAGAACAACAAATTTGTTCAGTTTTATACTAGTCAGGTAACAATAAAACTATACCTTCCATTCAATTAGCATAGAGGTCAATTTTTTAATCTTTATTTACCTGTGTAGCTTGACTATTCTCTCAGGGTTCTGAGATGCCTTCTCTTCTATGAAATCTACTTTGTACCTAAAGAGCAGCAAAAAAAGTTTTAATTCTAAATGTACAAAAGGTGTTTAAAGCCACTTCCCTCTCTCTTCCTCTTCAGCCAAAGTGCTTGAAAGGGAGGGTTAGACTAGGCGCCTCCCCTGCCTCCTTTCACATCTCACCTTTCGGTCTGGCCACAGCCTCACAACTCCACCATAACGTTCTCACGGTACCCACAGGTGCCTCCTTGGTGCCAGTCTAGGTCCTCGTTTCCACTGCTCACCTCCACTTCTCAAGGTGTTCTCTTCCACCGGCTTCGGTGGCATTCCCTACTGTTGTTACTGTGACTCCCTGACACCCTTCTCTCCCTGCCCTGCAAGTTCTGGCCCTCAGCTCTCTTCACTCAAAGCATCCTCTCTGGGCTGGTTCCTTGATCTGCACAGCTTTAACTACCACTTCCGTGCTTTTATCTTCTACACTTCTGCTTCTCATCCACATACTTCTGAGTCCTGAATGTGTATGCAAAACACTCTTCACTTCACCAGGGTGTTCGACAAGCATCTTACATTCCCAGATACTCAAACTGAACAAAAATGTACCACCTCCTTTCTCACCAAACTCATTCCTGAATCCCCTAACTTAGTAAATGACAACATCAACCACCGACATGCCCAAGTGAAAAAATTCTGAGATTCCCCTTCTAATGGATTCTAGTTAGATTAATATTAAAATTTAGTTTATGTTCTCATAATTAGTAGAAGATAAATTGGAGGTTTTCTGAGTGAGAAAGGGAACTGAGAAGCCCGGCACAATTAAAAATGTTGGCAAAGAAAATCCATCATATGAGTAATTCCCACAGAGAAGACTAAGATCTGGCCATGTGAACGTTTTCCTTCGGCTGTTAGCTGCTTCTGAACAGCTGGCATTCACTGTCTTACCCTTTTCATTTGAAAAGTGGAAAGACAGGAAGGAAAGGTTGCCAAATACAATACAGTTTAAATACATTAAAGTTTAAATTCAAAATAATACAGTTTAACACAGGCTACCCCCTTCACAGTGAAAGGAAACAAGGGGAACACACCATGATGGTAACATAAAGAGAAGAATTGGTTAAAAAAAAAAAAAGACAGTAAAACAACAAAAGAAAAGAATCAAAAGCTGGGGAGGGGGTCATTTCTTCTCAGGGAAATGGTAAGCTGAACAAAAGTAAAAGCTAAAAAGTAAAACATGTCCTACATACATCAAATATCAAAGTTCCTAAACACCTGAATTTTCTTCATTAGATACAACTTTGAGAGGTTCACTTTTGTTTTAGAGGAAGCCAACACTTACTTATTGTGCTGAAATATTTCTAATGCCACTTTTGCTTCAACTTCCAGGGTTTCTGGTCATTTCTTCTCAGGGAAATGGTAAGCTGAACAAAAGTAAAAGCTAAAAAGTAAAACATGTCCTACATACATCAAATATCAAAGTTCCTAAACACCTGAATTTTCTTCATTAGATACAACTTTGAGAGGTTCACTTTTGTTTTAGAGGAAGCCAACACTTACTTATTGTGCTGAAATATTTCTAATGCCACTTTTGCTTCAACTTCCAGGGTTTCAAATGGAAGATCTTTATAAATTAAAGCACGAGCATCTTTTGTGAAAGAATGCAGGTTCTCCTTACAAATGAAAAAAAAGTATTAATGGAAAACAAGTACTAATCTTTTGTAACAATTTACTTAAAAACATTTCTCTATAAGGCAGATAAAATTGTATGCTTAATGTTATAAATCCAACTGCAACAAAAAGCAAAAGCCAACTGGCTAGGAAAGGAAGCATTAATTTGCACCAACTGAATACTTGAACCATGAGATGTATGATTAGCAATTTCTCCCAACTCTACAAACTATAAAACTTGTAATTAATTTGTAACTAAATATCATCCTGTATTAGAAATAATTATTAAGGATAATCCTACAAAGAAATTTTAATGAACATTTCATTTATATAGCCTTGTAAATGTTTATTAAAATAATGGTGCAAGAAGCAGAAATGCTAATAAGCAAATAGTAAGATACAAAACTTTGTTTACACTATGAGTAAAACTAAGTTCTTTAAATAAATAAATCCATGAGGAAAAACTTATTATGTGATTCAGAAAGTTTCAGTAGTAAATGTCATCACTGGCCATGTCCAAAACATAGCACAAAATTCAATGCTAGAAACTTCTATTTAATAAAAACGTCTATTTAATACAATTGAAATGATTAATAATACACATTAACAATGTTTATGAGATTTTTAATAAAAACTATAATTGGGTTTTCACACTATAAATCATTACTAATACAGAAAAGATCAAGCACTATTACGCAAATAATTTTTGTAATAAAATTCTTTCTATAAACCTCTTATAAGACTGCTTTGAATGAAATGACTCTTTTCATTCTTAAAGAGATAATTTCCTGCAAATACACATTCATGGTTTAATATAGCTTGAATGTAACTCTCCCCCACTTTCTCAAAGCCTTCCACCAAAGCCCACAGTGCCTCCGATGAACTAGTACATTTCTTTTTGAAAGTTTTATCTTGGAAAAAAAAGGAAAAAAGTAGCAGCAAGTTTCACAGACAATGAGAGTTAAATTTTTGACCGCCTTAGTTTTTACTTAACTTCAGTAAAGGAAGAATCTTGACAGACTTGGAAAAAAGAAATATACTGACACGAGTCCATAGATGAAGAAGAAACCATTCTTACCCCTCCCTGGCCCTCTCTCCATCTCTCCCAACACCTTTCTTCCCTCTCTCTCTCCCTTCCTGTTTCTCTCCTCTCTCCCTTCTGATATTAAGCAATAAGGGCAAGATTATTTAAGAAATAACTTTTAAAGCCAACATGTGGAGTCAGCAACTCTGAAATTCTTGCTTTTAGAAACTATTTCACTAAACGTAAGATGCACCACTGAGAAAAGACATTACCAGTGATAATCGTAAGATGCTATCCACTGTTGTCACATTTGCTCCAGAGAATTACACTAAGTGAAAAAAGTCAATCCCCCAATGTTACATACTGAACGACTTCATTTACATAACATTCTTGAAGTGATAAAATTATACAAATAGAGAACAGATAAGTGGTTGTCACAGTTTAAGGATGGGGAGGATAGAGACTAAAGAGAAATTCTGGCAGTGACAGAAATGTTCTGCATCTTGGCTGTATCAGTGCCAATATCCTGGTTGTGGTCACGTGGTACTGCGGTCTGCAAGATGACACATTAGGGAAGAGGGAGTCAAGCGAACACGGAACCTCCATGTATTATTACCTACAACTCCACTGTTGCTGTGCTTAGTTGCTCAGTCGTGTCCGACTCCTTGTGACTCCACGGACTGTAGCCCACCAGGCTCCTCTGTCCATGGGGATTCTCCAGGCAGGAATACTGGAGTGGGCTGCCAGGCCCTGCTCCAGGAGATCTTCCCAACCCAGGGATCGAATCTAGGTCTCCCACATTGCAGGCAGATTCTTTACTGTCTGAGCGACCAGGGAAGCCCAAGAATACTGGACTGGGTAGCCTATCCCTTCTCCAGGGGAACTTTCCCACTAAGAAATTGAACCGGGGTCTCCTACATTGCTTTGCATTTATCAGCTGAGCTACCAGGCAACTCCACAGGTTATCCATAATTTTCTTCAACTAGAAAAGTTATAGAAACAAACAAAAGACATATTTGTTCTAGAGATATTAACCTGTGTAAAAAATGGACACAGTGAAATTGATAAAGTGGTAGTACACTACACTGCCTCCACTTTCCTGACTTCCAAACTCCCAATGTAGAACATACAGTTTTGCTTAATTAGGCATCTGTCCGTTCTCCCCAGCCATAACTAAGTCACTAAGTTTAACTTTCAAAAGCCATCAGCACCCCCTACTTACACAGCATCTGACGCAGATCCACTTCTGTTAGCCAGGCTCCTGCCGCTCCCCGAGTCCCAGAGCAACAACGCATCGTTGCCCTCATTAAGAAGGCAGACCATTCCAGAACAGGCTAGTTTGTTGCTATGTAGTCTGCTGCTTTTTGGGTTAGCTTTCTCAAGGTCTGATGTTTTTTAATTCACACCCCCTCCCCAACCACCACCACCATTCTCAATGTAATCCTTGTTTATTGGAAGAACGTGGCATGCAATAGGCTTTAACCAGTTTAGAGTAGTGATTTTCAAAGTGTGCTCTGGGGATCCAAGATAGTTAAGCTTCTATATTTTATATTCTGGGCACCATGCTGTGGTGAATACCCTCAACCATATAACTCTGTCTTAAATACACTTACCAAAAAAAAATAGATCGAATGACTGATTCTTTTAGATATTCTCAATACGGAGTGTCATTCAACAATACTAATACAGGAATCATTCTAACAAGAAAGGCACAGACTCTAATACTCTGAAGAGCAGGCTTACCTTTGTTGGCATCCACTCATCAAGTCTCTTATCCAAAACAACGTCATAGCAGAAGGCTCCAGCGATTACTGTGAACCCAACCAAAATAAAAAAGCAAAGTTATCTTAGGGTATGAAGTTACTAATTGAATATTTAGACCCTAATGTGAAGAGTGGACAATCTCTCCCAATACTACAAATTATAAAACTGTTACCATTACTCCAGCTGCCTGTCAGACCTCTACCAACTCTGACATCAAATTATCTCACCTTTTTGTTAACCCAACATCACCAGTATTTTTTAACCATTCACATTTTCTTCAGGAATATTATCACCACAGAGATTTCTCTGATGATCAGAACAGTTACTAGACATAAAAATTCCTAAAGAATAAAATATTTAACAAGTAGGTGAACAACCAAATGGACATGAAATGTTTAACTTTTTAGTATCTTTTAATAAAGATTAGTTTTTTGTTGTTTTGTTTTTAGAATCATTTATTGCCGAATCAAATATTTTTTGGCATATAAACTTCTACCTTTTAAAAAAAATACAAATGTGATCCTACTACATATACTGTTGTAAAATTCTAGTTTTAGAAAGAATATGAACTCTTCCACCTCCCAAAAATGGTGTTCCTCTTCAGTGTTATGGTTATTTCTGGTGAAATGGTACCAGCTAAACAGTTTTGTATAGAAGTCTACTTATACTCACATCTCCTCCTCCTCCACACACTGTTTGGAAATAAATACTTTAAATGATAATAAATATTGATACAGTATAGTTACATGAAATGCATATTCAAGAGAAACAATCTCTAGTTCTATTATGTTAATAAATGAATTCTAATAATTAAACAATATGACAGCAATAAGATGAATTGTCACCTATAATGAATGGAATATCTATATGATGGTAACTTACATTAGATTAAATTAGAAAAAATGAAAGTGTCAGTTACTTAACCATGTCCTACTCTGTGACTATGTGGCCAACCAGGCTCCTCTGTCCAACCCAGGGATCGAACCTGGGTCTCCTGCACTGCAGGAGAATTACCATCTGAGCCACCAGGGAATCCCAGGTTAAATTAGAAGTGAGTTCTATACGATGGGCTTCCCAGGTGGCTCAGAGGTAAAAGCCTCTGCCTGCAATGCAGGAGACCCGGGTTTGATCCTTGGGTCAGGAAGATCTCCTGGAAAAAGAAATGAAACCCACTCTAGTACTCTTGCCTGGAAGGGGTCGCAAAGAGTCAGACACGACTAAGCGTCACTTTCTATACGACATCAAACATAGGTACCAAAATATTCAAATACAAAAAGCAGACCTGTATGTGTTTATTTGCTTCTATGTATACATCACCTGGAACTTCTGGGGCTCTGACCAAATGGACCGCATATTCATCTTTGAATGCCCTCTCTATCACACAGCCCATTATCATGGCACAAGAACGCCAGTAAGCCTAGAAAAATAAAATATACACAAACATAATACTACTAAAATTTACTAGTATTTCTTCAAAATAACCATCACAGAGTCAGAAAGAGAAACACCAGTACTGCAGCCCACCTGCCCGTCAGCAGCTCTGCACTGGCGCTACTATAAGAGAGCACATGACTTTCCTAAGCTCTTCACACCTGCGGACGAGAACGGGCTCACAGAGACTCCAGAATGTGCGCTACACAATCACAGAGATACACTAAAAACAGACGCAAATTCAGGCCTTAAAGGCCAGCAAGATGCACTTCTTCATCTATCTGAGTTTATTGTTTCTAATGTCTGAGGAATTCAAAATCAATGCCTAGGTTCAAATCCAGGCTCAGCCACTTCCTAAACTGGTAACTTTGGTCAAGCTACTGCATCTCTCTTTGCCTCAGTTTGTTTATCTGTAAAATGAGAATAACAGTACATTTTATGGGATTTTTTTAAATGAGGATTAGATGAGATAATACCTGTGAATCACCTAAAACAGTGTCTGATAGACAATAAATGTTTGATGTTAGCTACTTTAATTATCATGTTTATCATTTCCTTCTTTAAATATTTCATTTCAACAAATACTTATTAAACACCACTGTATGTAAGTCAAGGACAAAATCCAATAAGGGTCATGATCCCTGTCAGTACAGAGCCAAGAATCCAATGCATTCAACAGCTCATATTACAAGGGAAAATCAAAATACTGTGTCGAGAGACACTACACAAGTGTTTTGAGACCCAGAAGAGGGATTCATCTGACAAGAAGACACTGAGAAGGTTCCACAGAGCAGATTACATTTTAACTTAACTGTAAAAGATAAACAGGATTTTAACAGGGAGGAAAGAGATCAAATCAAGGAGAACAGAGCAGAAACCACTACTGTCCAAGTCCTCCAGTGTGGCTGGAGCAGAGAGGAAGTGGAAAGATGCTGTGGAAACTAAAGTTCAAAGAGCAGGGGCGGGTCACAGAAGGGTCCACGCAAGGCCAGGAAAGTTACATGAAAGATTATCAGGTAGGCAAGTGCTTTAGGGATCAGTCACAACATCCAACAAAACTTTTGCAAGACTATTAAGGAAGAATTTCAGATAAAAAAGGGAGGGAGGGAGAGAAGTTAAAAAGTTATTGAAATAATATAGAACAGATGGTCAAAGGCAAGAAAAAAATTACTGCAATATACAGGGTGATTAATAAAACTAAGATGAACAAAGATATGAATGTGAAAGACACATCATATAGTTTTCTCAAACCAAAATACAGATACGAATGCCACTGAGGATTTCTGAACTATGAAATGCCTTATCTACCAATTAAAACCCTGATTAGTACAGTACAACATTTGACTTTGGGCATATTTGTATAACTCCATAGGGGCTTCCCCAGTGGTTCAGCAGTAAAGAATCCGCCAGCAAAGCAAGAGATTTGGGTTTGATCCCTGGGTTAGGAAGATGCCCTGGAGAAGGGCACAGCAACCCATTCCACTACTCTTGCCTGGAGAATCCTGTGGACAGAGGAGCCTGGTGGGCTACAGTCCATCGGGTTGCAAAGAGTCGAACAGGACCGAGGCAGCATAGCACAGTACAAGCATACCCCAAAGTAAACAGGGGGAAGAAAAACTGGGGGGAGGAGGACAAAAGAATGCAGAGGCAGAAATACCTTATTGACTTCTCCTGGATCATCATCTTTGAAAGTTAGAAATTTAATTTCACAGGACTTGGTCAAAGGTTTATACATGTCCCAAGGCTGTCCATCCACAAGAGCCAGAATAGACTTCCTGCAGTACCACTCACTTAAATCTAGGAATTCAGAACAGATTGAAGGTTTAACTCTAACAAAACCCAAGTGAAAAGTTACATGTTTAAGTGCTACGTTAAGAAATAAAAAGAAAGGCAAGATTTGGCAAGCTGTCTTTTATGAGGGGAAAAAAATATTTGTAGCTAATAAAAAATAATTTCCAACACAGTCAGTGTAATGTTAAGTATTAACAAAATTACCCAAGCAAAAATCATTAAGGCTAAGTCTAATCTGAAACTAATTTGTTAATTAAGTAATAAAATAATCTGCCAAGAGCTACACTTAAATATTCAGAGAGCAGCATCATGGATATATCTGGATATATGCACATACAATATAGAAGGGAAAATATAAAAATATACATCCACAGTAAGTCTGTTCTAGAGGAGTTTGGGGCCTTCCTTCCAAATCATCTCTTACTTCCCTAACATGGACTCTTAAATTAAATACAATAGTTATAGTTTTTTGTAATCAGTATGAATTCACACATAAGCAGATCAGCCCTGGTCTGTTATATGACTCCAGAATGTAACTTCATCCCTGATTAGATGTTTTTTGAGTACAAAGATATTCACAGAAGAGGCCCAACCATAGCGTCTGTCTAAATAAGCTCCCCAAGGCAGGGATCATGCCTATTTTTGCTCACTCAATTTATCTAGAGCCTAGCACCAGGCCTGAAATATAACCGGTAGTCAATAAAGAAAAAAAAAAGATTAAAAGAAAAACAGGTACTGAACGACTGACTGTATGAGAGAGAAGCAAGTCTGAGGGCAGGGGTTATGCTGGGAGTGTTCAGAGGCTCCATCTCTACATGTGAAATGTGTAAATCCACTTAAAGGCCTTGTCTTAGCCTCCTCTGTATTCCTAACACCTATCCTACAGCAGAGGTTAAATAAATGCTCGACAAACAAGGAAGCAACTGTAAGTACTAATTCAAGTGCCAGAGTAAAGGAAGATTGAGAGTACACACTCTATAAGTCACCTTAAGCTTTTAACTAAACGTTAATTACTCAAATGGAATCATCACTAAGTTTTCCAAAAGCCTGAACAATGCAGCTAGTTATATTCGAATGAGCATGCAAGACTTACAAATCGACTTTTTGTTCTTTCGGAATTTAAACATTACCAGTTCTATCAAAGTTACTACAAAAGAATTTTGATCGAAAGTAATAGAGGCCCTGCTCCCGTCATTTCCAAACCAGATCACATACAAGGCATTATTATCTTCTTTAATATACGAATAAGAGAAGTATTTTTACCCCAATCACACTCACGCCATGCACTCACATATTTATCACAAATAAAAACACAACACACACACAAGGCAAGCAGTGAGCACATAAAAGGGTTAAGTTA
Organism: Madoqua kirkii; assembly: GCA_006408675.1. Taxonomy (NCBI): domain Eukaryota; kingdom Metazoa; phylum Chordata; class Mammalia; order Artiodactyla; family Bovidae; genus Madoqua; species Madoqua kirkii. Next base: position 4,119 of record SJYC01065761.1, on the reverse strand, counting down.
GATATAAAAGAGCAGGAAAGGAAAAGAAGGCCAAAAAAAAATAACTCATCATCTGAGGTCAAGGCAGTCTCTCTGTCTCAAAATCCTCTAAGGGGACTCACATGGGGACTACCCCCATTACAAGATGTCTCTAAAAAGGGCAAGCACAAGAGTAGTTACACTTTCAGATCTGCCACTGTGACAGCACTCTAAACAGCCAGATTCAAGCAAGTCCCAGGACAACCTGTGCATTACAATACCCACCCGACCCCTAGTATTCTCAACCGCTAAGTCAACAGTGAACACACAGTAAGATGCTAGATACTGGGGAGTTCAGGGAGCAATTACAACATCTTGTCTCCTCTGCACCAGTTTTTCCCCTTTCTTATTTAAAATCATCAAAATGGGACCCTGATCCCCTGACTTACGCATGGCACAGCTGTAAGGAGTGGAAACGTTTTTATTCAACACAAAGATAGTGCCAGGGTCAGTTTTACCAACGTGTTTCACTTCAATCTTCTCAGTTCGGGGAGTTAGTGACAGCTGCCTGTTTTTCTCTTTGTTAAAGAGATCATTCTGCATTTGTATCAGTTCGGTCGGTGACAGCTGAGAAGCAGGTGAGGTGGCCACAGACCCTATAAGGAAGTTACAATAATTGTGAATAGATCCTGCAGCCGCCCTGTTCCACTCCCGCCAGCGCCCTCCTCCAGCCGGGAAAGAATAGGCGGCAAGGGAGTTTTCAACGCTATTCGCCGAAATGAGCTCAGAGGTCCACTTTGTAACATTAACATTAATTAAAACGCCAACGCAGAGAATCGCAGCCTGCCCAGACCCACGCCTTTACTTCCACTTTGCTTTGACCAGCAGATCTCCACTTCTCACCAGTTTTCTCCGTCGGAATTCCAATCTGTGCTTTACAAACAATAAGGAGCAAGAAAAAGGTATCCAGGAAGTGGGGTCAAAAACCAGACCAGTCAAGGCAAAGTTGAGCAAAGTTTGTCGCTTTGAAAAGGTCTTGGCGACAAGAAAGCTCCAAGAGACTGAAGGTCCCACGCCAAATCGCGCCATATCTAGAGGGAGAAAGGCTGTGTTTTTGTTTTTGCTTTTTTCCGAAACCCCAAAACAGCGGATCTGGCAAGGCATGCACGAGTTCAATGGGAAAACAAGACGCTTATGCACCAGGACTTGGTCTCCCGCTCAGAGGGCGCCCCAAGCTTCTCCCGCGGCCCTTCCCTTCAGCTCCCCGAGATTTGGACCCCAAGGCCGGGAGAGGCGGCAGATTTAAACACCCGCCTCCGCCCCCTCAGCCCCGCGGGACTCCCCCCTAGGACCTGCTTGGGGCCCAGCCTGAACAGACACCGTCCTCTAAGCCTCCCTCCTCGTCCGCACGGCCGCTGATAACTTACTCCAGGCAGCCCCGCCGCTGGGGGCGGCCCGCCAGAACCGCAACCCCCAGGCCACGACCGCCATTGCTTCCTCCCCGGCGGTAGGAACCTCCGCACGCAGGTCCTTTCCGGTCCTCTTCCCCGGAAATTCCGAGCGCGCACTCTGGGTTCCGCCCGACAGTTTCGTTCCGGACCCGGCTCTCGGACGGCACCCGCCGCTAGGGGGCGCGCTCAAGCCTCGCTGAGAGTCAATCACCGGAGGTTCGGCGTCTGGATCCGGGTTTGTTCCGAGCGCGGAGGGTGTCTCGGGGGCCCTGGGCTCCGCAGACTGGACGAAAGTCTCGTTTGGTGCCGCAGAGCCCGACACGTGATGCCCGCGGGCCCGAGCCTGACTGGCTAGCGAAACCCTTAGTGCTCACAAAACATGTTTCTGGGGAGAAAAATCGAGGAAAGGTGGCTTCTGTTTATTCTTACTTTCATGCAGCCCGGCAGACCACGCCGATGGCATCCTCTGCTGTGGCTTAACTCTCGGTTTTGCAAGGCTTAGTTTTTAGGGTGATTTGAGCGGGTCTGCACCTGCTTTCTCTTTGTTATTTTCAGTCGCTAAGTCGTGTCCTACTCTTTGCGACCCCATGGACTGTGCAGCACGCCTGGCCTCCCTGTCCTTCACCATCTCAGGGAGTTTGCTTAAACTTATGTGCACTGAGTCAGTGATGCCATCCAACCATCTTGTCCTCTGTCGTGCCCTTCTCCTCAGACCTTCGATATTTCCCCACATCAGGGTCTTTTCCAGAGAGTTGGCTCCTGCATCAAGTGGCCAAAGTAGTACAGCTGCAGCTTCAGCATCAGTCCTTTCAATGAATATTCAGAGTTGATTTTCCTTAGAATTGACTTGTTTGATCGCCTTGCTGTCCAAGGGACTCTCCAGAGTCTTCAACACCACAATTCAAAAGAATCAATTCTTCAGCACTCAGCCTGCTTTATGGTCCAACTCTCACATCTGTATATGACTACTGGAAGAACCATAGCTTTGACTACACAGACCTTTGTCTGCAAGCCTTTTGCCTATATTTAGCCAATAGTAATATAGACCTCTAGATGAATGATCACACCATCGTGATTATCCGGATCATGAAGATATTTTTTGTACAGTTCTGTGTATTCTTGCCACCTCTTCTTAATATCTTTTGCTTCTGTTAGGTCCAGACCATTTCTGTCCTTTATCGAGCCCATCTTTGCATGAAATGTTCCCTTGATATCTCTGATTTTCTTGAAGGGATCTCTAGTCTTTCCCATTCTGTTCTTTTCCTCTATTTCTTTGCACTGATCGCTAAAGAAGGCTTTCTTGTCTCTCCTTGCTATCCTTTTGCATCCAGATGCTTGTATCTTTCCTTTTCTCCTTTGTTTTTCGCCTCTCTTCTTTTCACAGCTATTTGTAAGGCCTCCCCAGACAGCCATTTTGCTTTTTTGCATTTCTTTTCCATGGGGATGGTCTTGATCCCTGTCTCCTGTACAATGTCACGAACCTCATTCCATAGTTCATCAGGCACTCTGTCTATCAGATCTAGGCCCTTAAATCTATTTCTCAGTTCCACTGTATAATCATAAGGGATATGATTTGGGTCATACCTGAATGGTCTAGCGGTTTTCCCTACTTTCTTCAATTTGAGTCTGAATTTGGTAATAAGGAGTTCATGATCTGAGCCACAGTCAGCTCCTAGTCTTGTTGTTGTTGACTATATAGAGCTTCTCCATCTTTGGCTACAAAGAATGTAATCAATCTGATTTCAGTGTTGACCATCTGGTGATGTCCATGTGTAGAGTCTTCTCTTGTGTAGTTGAAAGAGGGTGCTTACTATGACCAGTGCGTTCTCTTGGCAAAACTCTATTAGTCTTTGCCCTGCTTCATTCCGCATTCCAAAACCACATTTGCCTGTTACTCCAGGTGTTTCTTGACTTACTACTTTTGCATTCCAGTCCCCTATAATGAAAAGGACATCTTTTTTGGGTGTTAGTTCTAAAAGGTCTTGTGGGTCTTCATAGAACCATCCAACTTCAGCTTCTTCAGCATTACGGGTTGGGGCATAGACTTGGATTACTGTGATATTGAATGGTTTGCCTTGGAAACGAACAGAGATCATTCTATCATTTTTGAGATTGCATCCAAGTACTGCATTTCGGACTCTTTTGTTGACCATGATGGATACTCCATTTCTTCTGAGGGATTCCTGCCCACAGTAATAGATATAATGGTCACCTGAGTTAAATTCACTCATTCCAGTCCATTTTAGTTCGCTGATTCCTAGAATGTCGACGTTCACTCTTGCCATCTCCTGTTTGACCACTTTCAATATGCCTTGATTCATGGACCTGACATTCCAGGTTCCTATGCAGTATTACTCATTACAGCACTGGACTTTGCTTCTATCACCAATCATATCCACAGCTGGGTATTGTTTTTGCTCTGGCTCCATCCCTTTATTCTTTCTGGAGTTATTTCTCCACTGATCTCAAGTAGCGTGTTGGGCACCTACTGACCTGGGGAGTTCTTCTTTCAGTATCCTATCATTTTGCCTTTTCATACTGTACATACCCTATGGCAGAAAGTGAAGAGGAACTGAAAAGCCTCTTGATGAAAGTGAAAGTGGAGAGTGAAAAAGTTGGCTTAAAGCTCAACATTCAGAAAGCAAAGATCATGGCATCCGGTCCCATCACTTCATGGGAAATAGATGGGGAAACAGTGGAAACAGTGTCA
>SJYC01065760.1:0-36968 GCA_006408675.1 Madoqua kirkii | reverse complement strand
AGAAAGTGAAGAGGAACTGAAAAGCCTCTTGATGAAAGTGAAAGTGGAGAGTGAAAAAGTTGGCTTAAAGCTCAACATTCAGAAAGCAAAGATCATGGCATCCGGTCCCATCACTTCATGGGAAATAGATGGGGAAACAGTGGAAACAGTGTCAGACTTTATTTTGGGGGGCTCCAAAATCACTGCAGATGGTGACTGCAGCCATGAAATTAAAAGACGCTTACACCTTGGAAGAAAAGTTATGACCAACATAGATAGCATATTCAAAAGCAGAGATATTATTTTGTTGACTAAGGTCCATCTAGGCTAGGCTATGGTTTTTCCTGTGGTCATGTATGGATGTGAGAGTTGGACTGTGAAGAAGGGTGAGGGCTGAAGAATTGATGCTTTTGAACTGTGGTGTTGGAGAAGACTCTTGAGAGTCCCCTGGACTGCAAGGAGATCCAACCAATCCATTCTAAAGGAGATCAGCCTTGGGATTTCTTTGGAAGGAATGATGCTGAAGCTGAAACTCCAGTACTTTGGCCACCTCTTGTGAAGAGCTGACTCACTGGAAAAGACTCTGATGCTGGGTGGGATTGGGGGCAGGAGGAGCAGGGGATGACCAAGGATGAGATGGCTGGATGGCATCACAAACTCGATGGACATGAGTCTGAGTGAACTCCAGGAGTTGGTGATGGACAGGGAGGCCTAGTGTGCTGCAATTCATGGAGTCACAAAGAGTCGAACGCGACTGAGCGACTGAACTGAACTGAATATAGACCTCAAAACACCTCCTCCTGTTGACTTGGAGGAAATTTTGTAATCCGTACAGTGCTTTACAAATTATCTATACTAGTTTATATACTATATAGCTCCTGCTGCTAAGTCACTTCAGTCGTGTCAGACTCTGAGACCCCAAAGACGGCAGCCCACAAGGCTCCTCTGTCCCTGGGATTCTCCAGGCAAGCACACTGGAATGGGTTGCCATTTCCTTCTCCAGTGCATTCTGCATGCTAAGTCGCTTCAGTTGTGTCTGAGAATACTGGAATGGGTAGCCATTTCCTTCTCCCATACTATATAGAGACCATGGTAAAAGGGCATGGTAAAAGGAATCCATGTTAAAGGGTGGAATTTTTGTATCCTGTTCACTGATGAACCCTAAGCGCCCAAAATGCTGGGTGGCACACAATGGGTGCTCAGTGTATATTTGCTGAATGAATGAATGTGCTTGCATTCAGCGTGGTGTCTGATTACTTTGTCGTACTAGGATGTTGCTGCTGTTGAAGTAAGCCTTCTGGAGGTGAAGCATGGAAATGCTGTTATTCAAAGTTGTTCACAGATACGGCTTCTTTTAAATCATATAAATTAACAACCCACTCCATAGTCTTGCCTGGAGAACTCCATGGACAGAAGAGCCTGGTGGACTTCAGTCCATGGAGTCGCAAAGAGCCACTGAGCGACTAGCAATGACTTCACTGACAAATTCACTCCACGTATTTTCCCCATCTGCTCCTTGACTTGCTATTGAAACATACCACCACCAGAGGGTGGTACTGACTAAGGAACAGATGGCGCCATAAGGCTCCCTCCCATGGGGAAATTGGGCGGTGGTCACAAGGTAGAAAGTTGTAAGATAAGTAGGTACTAGGGATGTAATGTACAACATGAAGGCTATAATCAACAATGCTGTATGGCGTATTTGAAAGTTCCAAAAGAGGAAACTCTTAAAGTCCTCATCACAAGGGAAACTGTTTTGTTTCTGAAACTGTGTGAGGTGATGGATGTTAACTAAACATTGTGGTAATCATTTCTTATTTAAATGCAGTTGTTCTATTGAGAGCATTTTAAAAGAAAGTGCCTTTCTGTCTTGATACTGTTAATTTCATCCTAGGTAACCAAAAGGTTAGAAATAGTGTAATTTTTTGCTTTCTAATATGCTCACATTTCATCTTAAGAGTAAAACTAATCAACACTGGTTAGAAAGAAATTCTTACGTTAGCCGTATAGGGAAGCATAGAAGAGGCTTTCCTTATGTTCTAGAAAATAGATCCTCTCTTAGCTCCTGTGATCATTTGGAAGAGGAGGGAAGAGAGTTTCTTTTTAAAGACTAATTACTTTCATTTTAGGGAGAAGGAAATGGCAACCCACTCTAGTACTCTTGCCTGGAGAATCCTGTGGACAGAGGAGCCTGGAGGGCTGCTGTCCATAGGGTCGCACAGAGTCAGACACAACTGAAACGACTTAGCATAGCATAGCAATCATTTTGCGTTACATATACATATATTGAATCACTATGCTGTACATCTTAAACAGTGTTGCACATTAGCTATAAAAACTGGAAGAAAAAAGTTACTCTATTCCTTGATAGATCTGTCTCCTTGGCCTAAATTTTACATTCACAATTGCACAGGGTAATTACCTTCAGTTTTTAAAGAAGTGTAAGTGTCCTACCTTGAATTTATACCCAGTCCGAGTTTTACTCATTTAAGATTCTGTTTCAAATCACGAAATATACATAGGTCGATATATATGTGTGATGTGTATGTATGGCAGAAGTGTGTCTTTTGCTTCCTCCTTACATCTGTGTCCAGTTATTCCCTTGGCAATCTTTGTTTTACTAATGAAGTTGTCTTTCTGGTGAAACTGTTTCAGTAGACTTCGTCCTCATTTAACCCCATCTAGTTGCCTTCAGAAGAGCAATACTTAAAGCTTCAGAACGTAAATTTAAGCAAGTTTATTGTAAATTCCATTGGAAGCAGTAATTGGAAATCACAAGTGTCATAGAAATTAATTTGTTTGGATGTTGGTGATGATAATGTCCAACAAATACTCAACCTATTGCCAGATTGAATACACCAATCAAGCAATCACAACTGACTCACACAATAACCATAATAATCTTCACTTTCTAAGAGAGGGGATGCAGTTTTAGAGAACTTGAGAGACCTACCTGAGATGGATCTTTGGTCAAGAATCCCCCCAAATATGTCTTTATCCTAGTTGAGAACACAGGATTCAGTTTGAATGGGGACTCTCATTGTACAAATTTAGGATAGTTTAAATAACAGAAAGAAAAATGATGAAGGATTATAATGTTATATGTGTTAGAAATCCATGAACCCGTAGTGATACTCAAAGATAAACGGGAGCAAAGAGTGGAGAAGATGTTTTCTTTACCAAAAAAATGCCAGATGGGGGGAGATCAGCCATCCCACAAGCAGCAGTACAGTGGCTCATTCCGGAAGGGATCATCTATGGATGCTGAAACCAATGGGGAAAGCTGTTGAGGATCAAGACACAAATATTGCGCCATAGATTACCGACAAAATATAAAGGGATAAAGGAAACTTTTCAATGGAGAAGCCCAGTGGATACCACCTTATCATAATTAGTAAAACCTGTCTTCACACAAAATGAGACAATCTAACATTGTCTGTGCCTCCTAGTTGTGACATAAACCACATCACCAAAGAAGTATTCCTGCTGTAAATGCTGACCCTGAATCTAAAGAATTATGAGGAAGAATAATCAGATATGTTCAAAACTGATACATTTTTTAAAGCAGCTCGCTTGAACTCTTCAAAAATAACAGTTTCAATACCACGTGTGAAAGATAACTGAGAGCCTACTGTATAGCTCAAGGAACTCTACTCAATGCTTTGTGGTGATGTACATGGGAAGAAAAAGAAGGGTATGTGTATATGTACAGCTGATTCACTTTGCTGTACAGTAGAAACCAACACGTTGTAAAGCAACTATGCTGCTGCTGCTAAGTCACTTCAGTCATGTCCGACTCTGTGCGACCCCATAGACGGCAGCCCAGCAAGCTCCCCCGTCCCTGGGATTCTCCAGGCAAGAACACTGGAGTGGGTTGCCATTTCCTTCTCCAACTCTACTCTCATAAAAATTAATTGTAAAATGTATAGATGCCACTTTCATGGAAGATGGACCAAAAAATGTCAAGGACCTGTTTTAAATTAAAGAAGAAGGGAAAGACATGCAACTATCACCTGTTTGATCCTTGCTTAGATCTTGGATCAGAAAGGGAAAAAAATGTACAAAGGATATGATTATGAAAGCAGCTTGAATATGAACTGTATGCTAAATAATATTCTTATATCAATGTTATATTTGTGGATATGATCATTCTATTGATAGGGGAGAAAGAGCCTTTTCTTGGGATATAATGTTGACCTATTTCGGAGTACAGCATCCTTACATTAGTTAGTCACTCTCAAACGGTCCAGCAAACATAGAGAAGGCAAGGGCAATTAAACAAATGTGGGAGCAAAATGCAACCAGTTGGTGAGGCTAAGTGAGGTGTTGATGGAGCCGCTCTTTCAACTTTACTCTCAAATTTTTCCAAATAAAATATTGGGGGAGTGACCACAGTAGCTTTCAACCACAGAAGTTGGCTTTGCTCATACTGCATTTCTGGGGTAGCAGGTATGCACCCATGGGGGTGTTGACAACCTTATCCCAGATTCCAAGCTGTAGAAGCATTACTGAAACTGGGGTCTGATGCTTTCCGCTCAAAAGCCAATAGAGAAGTCAGGTTGATGGACAGAAAAGTTTGCTTAATTTCAGGTGCCAGCAATTCGGGATTGGGGGGAGGGGGGCACCCGTGTCCAAAGGCTGAATCCTCCCACAGACAGTCAAGGGGCAAGAGGTTTTATAGGCTGATGGAGGGGTCTAGATGCAGAAACAGCACAGTCAGCTCCAACAATCATCTTGAAATTGGTCATCGGTGGTCTGACCAAGCATCATTTTAATTGTTTTAAGCACAGTTAATCTTCAGTTCCAGGGTCAGTTAGTTTGCATTTCTTGGAGGCCAGCTCTTGGAATGGCGTCAAACTTGATGTCATAACTACAGTCTGGTCATCAGGTAGTTAACTTCACCTGGTGGGGATTTGGGTATCTATAAAACAACTCACAGGCTATAGCTTAGAATATTACAGAAAACCCCGTGCTGCTCTGCTCAGTCGTGTCTGACTCTTTGCAGCTCCATGGACTGCAGCACTCCAGGCTTACCTGTCCACCACCAACTCCCAGAGTTCACTCAAACTCATGTCTATTGAGCCAGTGATGCCATCCAACCATCTCATCCTCTGTCATCCCCTTCTCCTCCCCCATCAGGGTCACTTTCAAATGAGTCAGTTCTTCACATTAGGTGGCCAAAGTGTTGGAGTTTCAGCTTCAGCATCAGTCCTTCCAATGAGTAGTCAGAACTGATTTCCTTTAGGATGGACTGGTTGGATCTCCTTGCAGTCCAAGGGACTCTCAAGAGTCTTCTCCAACACCACAGTTCAAAAGCATCAATTCTTTGGCACTCAGCCTTCTTTACAGTACAATTCTCCCATCCATACTTGACTACTAGAAAAAACAGTTTTGACTAGATGGACCTTTGTTGGCAAAGTAATGTCTCTGCTTTTCAATAAGCTGTCTAAATTGGCCATAACTTTTCTTCCAAGGAATAAGCGTCTTTTAATTTCATGGCTGCAATCACCATCTGCAGTGATTTTGGAACCCAAAAAAAGTAGTCTGCTGCTGTTTCCACTGTTTCCCCATCTATTTCCCATGAAGTGATGGGACCAGATGCCATGATCTTCGTTTTCTGAATGTTGAGCTTTAAACCAACTTTTTCACTCTCCTCTTTCACTTTTATCAAGAGGCTTTTTAGTTCCTCTTCACTTTCTGCCATAAAGGGGGGGTCATCTGCATACCTGAGATTATTGATATTTCTCCCAGAAATCTTGATTACAGCTTGTGCTTCTTCCAGCCCAGCGTTTTTCATGATATACTCTGCATATAGGTTAAATAAGCAGGGTGACAGTATATAGCCTTGACATACTGCTTTCGTGATTTGGAACCAATCTGTTGTTCCATGTCCAGTTCTAACTTCTGCTTCCTGACCTGCATACAGATTTCTCAAGAGGCAGGTCAGGTGGTCTGGTATTCCCATCTCTTTCAGAATTTTCCAGTTTATTGTGATCCACACAGTCAAAGGCTTTGGTATAGTTAATAAAGCAGAAAAAGATGTTTTTCTCGACTCTCTTGCTTTTTCAGTGCTCCAATGGATGTTGGTAATTTGATCTCTGATTCCTCTGCCTTTTCTAAATCCAGCTTGAATATCTGGAAGTTCACAGCTCATGTACTGTTGAAGCCTGGCTTGGAGAATTTTGAGCATTACTTTGCTGACATGTGAGATGAGTTCAATTGTGCGATAGTTTGAGCATTCTTTGGCATTTTGCCTTTCTTTGGGACTGGAATGAAAACTGACCTTTTCCAGTCCTGTGGCCACTGATGAGTTTTCAAAATTTGCTGGCATATTGAGTGCAGCACTTTCACATCATCATCTTTTAGGATACGAAATAGCTCAACTGGAATTCCATCATCTCCACTAGCTTTGCTCATAGTGATGCTTTCTAAGGCCCACTTCACTTCACATTCCAGAATGTCTGGCTCTAGGTGAGTGATCACACCATCGTGATTATCTGGGTCATGAAGATCTTTTTTGTATAGTTCTTCAGTGTATTCTTGCCACCACTTCTTAATATCTTCTGCTTCAATAGGTCCATACCATTTCTGTTCTTTATTGTGCCCATCTTTGCATGAAAAGTTCCCTTGGTATCTCTAATTTTCTTGAAGAGATCTCTCTCTAGTCTTTCTCATTATATTGTTTTCCTCTATCTATCTACATTGATCACTGAGGAAGGCTTATCTCTCCTTGCTATTTTTTAGAACTCTGCATTCAAACGGGTATCTTTCCTTTTCTCCTGTGCCTTTCGCTTCTCTTCTTTTCACAGCTGTTTGACTGTTCTTGATGAGTATGTAATTATTATTTGGTCTCCTTTGACTGTTTTCCTTTGTTTCTGCCTTTTCTCATTTCTCTGATTAAACTTATTCTTGGGCTAAAGTTTTTCCACAGACAAAAGTCAAGCAGAGGACAGGGTGGGAGGTGGGGGCCAGGGACCACAGGGTCCTGCTCCCTTTCAGAAGCAGCCCCTGCTTGGGACTTGCACTTCTGTGGCAGAGAGGAAAGAAAGCAAGGACTTTACAGGACTCTACAGAGTGTCCACTCAGACCCACCTGGTTCTCAGCCTCCCAGTCCCCTAACCCAGCAAGTCCCACAGCCAGGTCCAGCGGTGTCCGGCAGGAGGCGTCTGCCTTCTCTACGGAGTCAGAGAATGAGGTCATAGACATCTCCTTCCAGAAGCAGAACACTGATATCTGGAATCTGGTAGCCCAGTTACTCTCGCCTATCAAGAGAAGAGCTCAAATTCAGATACATCTCCAAAACCGATGCTTTCTTTTTTCTCAGGTTTACATGTTATTTGAGCCAAATATTTGACTCTATGTCTTCAAGTGATCATGCATTTATTCACTTGGAAAATCAAAAACATGTATATTGTACAGTACACACACCATGAAAAGGTACCTCTCACTTCTTGTCCCCATTCACAGGTTCTTTCCAAAATCTCACCAATCTTACCACTGTGGTTAATTTCTTATGCTGGAGAGTTCTTGAATCCTTAGTCTGCTAATTGAATATGTTCTTATTTTCCACCCTTTTTGAACCAAAATGCATCCAAGCAAACTCATGGTTCTTTGCCTTGAAAACCTATACTTTTTTTTAAATCAGTTTGTGTTCATCTGGGTCCCCCGAGGAAAGAGCCACAGACAGAGTGAAACAAGCAAGGGTTTTATGAGGGGGGTCATCTGTGAGGATAAAGGGAGACTTAGCCTGGTAAAGCTGATGCCGCACAGAAGAGAGAAGGTGGAAGGTAGAGAGGAGGTTAAAAAAAGAATCCGCAAGGCCACGGGAGTGGGGTTACCCTTGAGCCAAAGTCTACCATCAGGAGGTCCCGGTGCCCCAGGAGTGGACCGGCCTGTGTCCCAGCCACACCCAGTCTCTGGCTGGGGCAACTGGTAAGAATAGGATGATGCGGCTGCCAGCGCCATGGGTCTCAGAGTCAGCAACTAGGGTTCTCGGTCAGGGACGCCCCCTGTACTTGGAGATCTGGGAAGCACACGAGGTAAGCTGTGTCTAAGAAATTAAATAAAGAAGCACTTGCTATGCATTTTACATTTCCTACGTGTTAAACACACACGTTTCTATCAATTATCTCACATCAGGGCTTACCACCTCTAGCTTGCACCTGGCCTGACAAGTGAGGATGGACAAGCTGCTGCTGAGAAATAGCAAGAGAAGAGGAAGCAAGTGCTGCCCAGGGCTAAAGGGTGATTCACTTCAGCACCGGGCGTGCGTGCTCAGTTGCTCAGTCATGTCCAACTCTTTGAGACTCTACTGACTGAAGCCCACCAGGCTCCTCTGTCCATAGAATTCTCCAGGCAAGCTTACTGGAGCTGGTTTCACTTTCCTCCTTCACAGGACCTTTCCAACCAGGGATCAGACCCTTGTCTTCTGTGTTGCAGGTGGATTCTTGACCACTGAGCCACCAGGGAAGACCCTCACTTCAGCATCAGTCCTTACCAGCTCCTTTATGGGCTGAGGTGGCAGTGGAGGGTGTGTGTCTGTGTCTGTGTCTGTGTAAGTGCGCTGATGGATTTCTGGAAAAATGAAATGCAGTTGAACATAAAGATGTACACATAATTCACTCCCTCCACTGCCATTCCTCCTTAAACCACCCTTTCCTCATTATAACATAAGAAAATCTTAACAGTTCTTTTCCTAATAGTAAAGAGAGAACCAAGGATACAGATCATCAAGGTATAGAGTTTATCATATGTAATATTTTATGTTTTTAAAAAATGTATATATACATGTGTATAAACTATGTTAAGTAACAGAGTTATTTTGTTTCTGACTCATTAATAAATGGGCTTCCCAGGTAGCACATTGGTAAAGAATCCACCCGCCAATGCAGCAGGTGTGGGTTTGATCCCTCCGTTAGGAAGATTCCCCTGGAGGAGAAAACAACAACCCACTCCAGTATTTTTGCCTGCAGAATTCCATGAACAGAGGAACCTGGTGGGCTACAGTCCACAGGGTCACAAAGAATCCCACACGACTGAATGACTAACAGTTTCACTTTCATTAACAAAGGCCAAACAATTTTTATTTAAAATACTAATGGTTCCGTAAAGTTTTGAAAACTGTTAATTAAATCACAAGTTGAGGAGACAGTAAGGATCTTTTATTACACACACACCACCTCATTTAATAGCTAGAGAAGATGAGTTACAGAAAGGCTAGTATTTGGCTCAAGGTCACACAGAATGTGGGTGTAGCATCTGGGATGACTGAGACACCAGGGCATGTGAAAAATGCCAGGACTCCTGAACCAAGCATGTGTTCTTCAGAATGCTCTGCATCCTCCCACTCTGTGAGAACCATACCAAGTTTTCAGCTCACGGTGTGGTGGACACTGCAAGAATTCTCCCATTTGCTTAGGGTTTCAAAGAGCCACTAATCCCTCAAACGCATGTTAACATGGACTTTCTTTGATGAAAAGGAGCAGATACAAGCTTGCTTCTCCAGAAGTAAGCTCTTCCTTCAGTACTGCCCCGTCACATCCTATTTCACAATGGGACCACACACTGCAAACTTAGAGTTTTTTTAGAATGGAGGGCAGGGGAGATAGGTCATGCTCCTGGCAGGGGGTGGGAGTTAACTAAGGCAATGCTCTTTTTTCTTTTTTGTTTTCCATTTTTTTTGTCTGCACCGAGTCTTAGTGGCAGCGTAGGAACTCTCAGCTGTGGTATGCAGGATCTGGGAAAGAAAGTGAAGGTGTGAGTCGCTCACTTGTGTCCGCCTCTTTGAGACCCCATGAACTGCAGCCGGCCAGGATCATCTGTCCATGACATTCTTCCGGGCAAGAATCCTGGAGTGAGTGTCCATTCCCTTCTCCAGGGGACCTTCCAGACCCAAGGATAGAACCCGGGCCTCCCAAATCCAGATATCAAACTGGGTGCCCTACATTGGGAGTGCAGGCTTAGCCTCTGAACACCAAGGAGGTCCCAATGATGCTCTTTCAAAGAAACAGAATACTTGCCCCCCAAATTGCTCTCCCTTAATTATATGTAGCCTTTTTTCCACTCTTTATTGCTATTGGAAAGTCTTAACTTGCCCTGTCTTATTCCTTATCCCTCCGCTGTGACATTTGCCTGTCCTCTCTCCTCTCCCCACCGTCTAATCTTGACCAGCCCTGGGAAGAACACACAAGCTGAGTCGTGAACACTCAGAGCCACCTGCAGCCAAGGCTAACTCAGGAAACACGGTATTTCAAGGACTAAAAGCCTAGGTCAGATCCCACATCCCGACTTCTTAGCCCTGTGGCCTTGGGCCAGTTGGGCCATAACTGACACAGCCATACTCTCTTTGATGTATACTGCGAAATGAAATATTTTGCAGCAGTGAGCATGTAGGTATCTAAAAATCTGTGCCCTGGTGGAAGTATTCCGAAGAAGAGCTTCCTAGCAGTGGAACTGCTTGGTCAAACGTGTATCATTTGAAAGATAGATAAGGGCTTCCAAAATGTCCACTGAAGTCATTAGCACACAAGATGAAGCAGAGATGCGTTTATTCCAGATGATAGTCGCAAATATGATCACAGTGGTAAAGGTCACACTTTCCTGCCTCTTCAAATTCGCAGCTGAGGTCACAGGTCATACCCTCTAATCTTGCTCATTTTATGTTTCAGATGAGAGCACTTTTTTAACCAGGCCAGGCATTCACCTGTTCAGTGGAGTCATCAAAGAAAATGCAAACTCAGAGCCAATCATTTCAACTTCTGTCAACCTTTGGTTCAAAGGGCTGAATTGTATCTCTAAATCCTGTTATAAAGGTTTGGCCACCTAACTGTATCTCCTTAATTAGAATCATTTGATATAATCAGATTTTTCTTGGTGTTTTCCTTTAGACTCCCTCTTAACTATTTTTGTTACGTGGCTTTTTGTTTTTGTTTTTGTTTTTGTTTTTGCAGCTTTACATTACACAAACAGCATAGTATGTCTGTAAAAATCCAAACATTAGGAACATATAGAGGGTAAAGTATGAAAAACATCCTTCCTGAACTTGCTGCACTCTGTATATGTATCTAGACCTATGCCTTAAGCTTCCCTGGTGGCTCAGTGGCAAAGAATCTGCCTGCAATGAAGGAAACTCGGGTTCAAATCCTGGGTCAGGAAGATCCCCTGTAGAAGAAACTGGCAGCTCACTCCAGTATTCTTGCCTGGAAAATCCCACTGACAGAGCAGCCTGGCAGGCAACCAGTCCATGGGATCGCAAGAGTCGGACATGACTTAGGGACAAGACCACCAGGGCTATGTCTCAGATATTCTTGGTTTGTTTTTTTTTAATCCCATACTTAGTGTCTAACTGTTCTATACTGACATTATGCAGGTTATTCAAGTAACTTTCCAAGTACAAGTGGCAAAAGCAATGAAATAGAGGGACAACAGAATAAAGAAATAGTAACTCCCAGAACAATTCTCTCTGTGGCAGCTGTGGGAGTATTTTGATAACTGTTGGCAGCAGGACACCACATGTGAGTGGGGAAGGAAACCTTGGCATTCAAACAAGCAAATGGTTTGGCGACAATTTGTTACATTTCTGCCATGCTTGCAAATGCCAGTAACAATTTCTCAGACGACAGAATTACTGCATGTGACAGGTTTGAGAATGTTTCACAATTGTCATCAAGTAAATCACCCTTCAGGATTCAAAATTCTATGAACTCTTTGAATAACAGTAACTGGAGTTATTAATAAAGCTCACTGGAGTTTATGTATATAACCTGTGCATTTTGGATGTTTGTCTGCCATACAACGAGGCTAAGCTAAAACATCCAGGTATTAATTAAATTATAATTCAGTTTTACTGGTAGGTTTCCATCAAACTATTGTAGTTTCTGCAGGCCAATAGTGCACTGTCTTTTGTAAATGTATGGCTCTAAATGCCTATGGTGTTGCAAAGAGTCGGACATGACCAAGCAGCTGAACTGAACTGAGCTGCAATGCCTATATTAAAAAAAGATTTTAAGTCAATAGCTTTACACCTTAAGAAAATAGAATAAGAAGAGCATACTAAACCAAAGGCAACAGAAAAAAGGAAATAATAAAATTAGAATGGAGACTGATGAAAAAAAGAACGAAAAAACAGAATAGAGATAATCAGTGAAACCAAATATTAGTTCTTTGAAAGAATAAACAAAATTGACAAAACTTTAACTAGACTGACCAAGAAAAAAAGAGAAAAAACACAAATCACTAAAATCAGGAATAAAGTGGACACATTACTGCCAACTTTGATGTAATAAAATGAATTATAAGAAAAGCTATGAACAACTGTAAATCAGCAAATTCGATAACTTAGAAGAAAGGGATAAATTCCTAGAAAGACACAAACTACCAAAACTGACTCAAGAAAAGACAGAAAATAAGTGTATCACAAGTAAAGAGATCACATTGTAATTTAAAACCAATAAAAGATCCACCAATAAAATACCAGGTTCAGGTGATTTTACCAGTGAAGTTGGCCAAATATTTCAAGGAGAATTAATATTAATTTTTTACAAACTCTTCCAAAAGATAAGAGAGGCAGGAAAACTTTCCAACTCATTTTATGAGGCCAGAATTACCCTGAAAGTCAGAAAAAGATAACAACAACAACAACAAAAATGCAGGCCAGTATCTTCTAGGAATATCTGTGCAAAAAATTAACAAGAAAACACTAGCAAATTGAATTCAGTCAGTTCAGTTCAGTCGCTCAGTGGTGTCTGACTCTTTGCGACCCCATGAATTGCAGTACGCCAGGCCTCCCTGTTCATCACCATCACTTGTAGTTCACTCAGACTCACGTCAATCGAGTCCATGACGCCATCCAGCCATCTCATCCTTGGTTGTCCCCTTCTCCTCCTGCCCTCAATCCCTCCCAGCATCAGAGTCTTTTCCAATGAGTCAAGACTTCACATGAGGTGGCCAAAGTACTGGAATTTCAGCTTCAGCATCATTCCTTCCAAAGAAATCCCAGGATTGATCTCCTTCAGAATGGACTGATTCAATCTCCTTGCAGTCCAAGGGACTCTCAAGAGTCTTCTCCAACACCACACTTCAAAAGCATCAATTCTTCGGCGCTCAGCCTTCCTCACAGTCCAACTCTCACATCCATACATGATCACTGGAAAAACCATAGCCTTGACTAGACGGACCTTAGTCGGCAAAGTAATGTCTCTGCTTTTGAATATACTGTCTAGGTTGGTCATAACTTTTCTTCCAAGGAGTGAGCATCTTTTAATTTCATGGCTGCAATCACCATCTGCAGTGATTTTGGAGCCCCCCAAAATAAAGTCTGACACTGTTTCCACTGTTTCCCCATCTGTTTCCCATGAAGTGATGGGACCGGATGCCATGATCTTCATTTTCTGAATGTTGAGCTTTAAGACAACTTTTTCACTCTCCTCATTCACTTTCATCAAGAGGCTTTAGTTCCTCTTCACTTTCTGCCATAAGGGTGGTGTCATCTGCATATCTGAGGTTATTGATATTTCTCCCGGCAATCTTGATTCCAGCTTGTGTTTCTTCTAGCCACCGTTTCTCATGATGTACTCTGCATAGAAGTTAAATAAGCAGGGTGACAATATACAGCCTTGACATACTCCTTTTCCTATTTGGAACCAGTCTGTTGTTCCATGTCCAGTTCTAACTGTTGCTTCTTGACCTGCATACAGATTTCTCAAGAGGCAGGTTAGGTGGTCTGGTATTCCCATCTCTTGAAGAATTTTCCACAGTTTATTGTGATCCACAAATCAAAGACTTTGGCATAGTCAATAAGGCAGAAAGAGCTGTTTTCTGGAACTCTCTTGCTTTTTCCATGATCCAGCGGATGTTGGCAATTTGATCTCGGGTTCCTCTGCCTTTTCTAAAACCAGCTTGAACATCAGGGAGTTCACGGTTCATCTTCTTGACCTGCATACAGATTTCTCAAGAGGCAGATTAGGTGGTCTGGTATTCCCATCTCTTTCAGAATTTTCCACAGTTTGTTGTGATCCACACAGTCAAAGGCTTTGGCATAGTCAATAAAGCAGAAATAGATGTTTTTCTGGAACTCTCTTGCTTTTTCCATGATCCAGTGGATGTTGGCAATTTGATCTCTGGTTCCTCCGCCTTTTCTAAAACCAGGTTGAACATCACGGAGTTCACGGTTCACGTATTGCTGAAGCCTGGCTTGGAGAATTTTGAGCATTACTTTACTAGCATGTGAGATGAGTGCAATTGTGCGGTAGTTTGAGCATTCTTTGGCATTGCCTTTCTTTGGGATTGGAATGAAAACTGACCTTTCCTGTGGCCACTGCTGAGTTTTCCAAATTTGCTGGCATATTGAATGCAGCACTTTCACAGCATCATCTTTCAGGATTTGAAACAGCTCAACTGGGATTCCATCTCCTCCACTAGCTTTGTTCATAGTGATGCTTTCTAAGGCCCACTTGACTTCACATTCCAAGATGTCTGGCTCTAGATTAGTGATCATGTCATCATGATTATCTGGGTCATGAAGATCTTTTTTGTACAGTTCTTCCGTGTATTCTTGCCACCTCTTCTTAATATCTTCTGCTTCTGTTAGGTCCATACCATTTCTGTCCTTTTCGAGCCCATCTTTGCATGAAATGTTCCCTTGGTGTCTCTGATTTTCTTGAAGAGATCTCTAGTCTTTCCCATTCTGTTGTTTTCCACTATTTCTTTGCATTGATCACCAGCTATACTCCAATAAAAAAAATCAGATTCCAGACTCCGGTGGCATCAGACACTCAAACAGAATCTCTCCCTGTATGTCCAAGTAATCTTTACAAAACTAAATTCTATGCTATGACTGAAAAAAAGCAGACTTGGAGATTTATATCACGTCATGAAATCCTTGGACAATATTGTGTATGTGTGTCTGTGTCTGTGTGCATGGATGCCCAGTTGCTAAGTCATGTTTGACTCTGTGACCCTATGAACTATAGCTCTCCAGGTTCCTCTGTCCATGGGATTTTCCACCAAGAATACTAGAGTAGTTTGTCATTTCCCAACCAGGGGATCAAACCCAATTCTCCTGCATTGGTAGTCAGATTCTTTACCAATGAGCCATCAGGGAAGTCTCAGAGAATATTAGCCAGAATTAAAGAAAATATAAATCATCTTCTCAAAATGTATTTTTTGTTATTTACCAAATTTCTGCAAACATATTTGTCAAGTTTTAAATCTAAATAGTCAAATCCAATGGTAAAGAGGATGAAATATGTTAGAAAGTACACAATTATCAATTTCAAGTAGCATAATAGATAATGCCCCAGTGATCCTTTAGAGAGTATATGAACAATTAAGGTAATTATCCATACCAAAAACTATTTTATGGAAATGTGCTACAAAGAAACAAAATTACATTAAAGTCTAAATGATCAAAAAGCAGCAGCCACATGGGCAATCTTTCTAAGGCCTTACTTTTTCTTTTCTCTACTACTATCTGTTTGACTAAGAGAGCTGAAAATTATACCATTTGTGTTAGTATCAAATGCAAATGGAATAATTGTCCCTTCTCTAATCAAAACACATTTGTGGATTGAAATACCACATGGGGCAATTTTCAGTTAATCATGGATGTTAATAAATATGACTCTAAGCTCATAAACAAACATTACTTTGGCTAATATAATATAGGAAATTATTGTTAAGCTGATCAGACATGTAACAAAAACTGAACTTTGAAGAAAGTCAGCAAATTAGCTATCTGAAATAGAGATAAGCAGCAACAGTAATGAAAGATTAGATTTAGCTAAAAAGCTTCGACAAATCATGCATTAGCACTAGGAAATATTTAAAGCTGGCTTTGCTGAAAATGGCAAATATTAAGTATTATTAGAGTATCAGCTTCTTTAAAGAGCAAAACCCAGATGCTTAGTGATTGAAGATTTAAAAACTGGAAAATCAGGTTCACCAAAGTCAGTTAACCAAAGCCTGAATTATATCAAAGCCCCTAACAACAAACAGTGTTTTCAAATGAAATAGAAATATTTAATACTCATTCTATTTCCATCACTGAGCTTATAAACCAATATAAGATTCCTTCCTTTAGCCTTCTCTAAATGTAAAATAGGTATTTATTTTGGTGACAAAATATCTTAAATGTCTATAAAAAGTATTCCAATCATATATAAGACCAGGGCTAAATTCAGACCTGTAGAGACAGTAATACAAGAAAAACTTATGGCACTATTTCTACCTCCTGCCACATATTTAAAACACTAAGCTTAAACCTCAGACTTCTTAGGTATGCTAAAGCCAAAAGATCTTTTTTCTAGGTTGACTATTTCAAATTCTAATATGTTTCTTTAGAACAGTTCTCATATGAGCTTTTCTCGTTTGCAAGAGTGAGGAAGCCCCCACTTGCTTTGTGAGTAGCCTCTGCAAAGTCTGCTGTTAGGTCACAGGAGAGAAATGCCCCTGAAGCAGCAGCAGCAGGGTGAGCACATATTAACACATAGGTTTTAGAAAGAAGAAATGGTGTTTTATCTGTTACAATTTATTTTCATCTCTAGGTCAATCTGCAGATTAATCTCTACATATCTAAGCAGATAAGTGAAGTATAAGATCATATTCTAAGCATCTATGAAGT
This sequence comes from Madoqua kirkii, assembly GCA_006408675.1. NCBI lineage: Eukaryota > Metazoa > Chordata > Mammalia > Artiodactyla > Bovidae > Madoqua > Madoqua kirkii. The sequence continues at coordinate 20,371 of SJYC01065760.1, read as the reverse complement.
GCAAGCTTTCATCTGAAAAACTGCAGTAAGGAAACCCCCAAATTGGCACTTCCTTTGCATGATTTGGGTAACTATCTCACTCCCTGCTTTTATTGAAAATGTAGAAGAAAATCTAGCATTTCCTGGAGCCTGAATTGTATCAAAGCCCCTAACAACAAATGGTGTTTTCAAGTGAAATAGAAATATTTAATACTCATTCCATTTCCATCACTGAGCTTATAAACCAATATGAATAACAAATGAGTTCATACTAAGGGGGCCATTTTCAATATGTGTGGAATCATTTTATGAGCTACTTTCCACTTTTTTAGAAACTCCAATATTCTCAAGGCTGGCAATCAATCATACGATTGGTAAGAATAATTGTTTATATTTACCAAACACTACCTATTAATATATATCAGGCTTTATATATCAGGTTTTGTGTTTCTGTTGCTTTGCTTTCTAAACACAACAATCCTATCAGGAAGATACTATTATTTAACCTGCATTTTTGAGATGAGAAAACTGAAGCTTAGAGAGGAAAAGAAATGTATCCTAGTTAATGGTCTAGTTGGGATTTGAACCTAATCAGACTTTGGAAATGCTAGTGACAATTAGTGAAAGCATAACGTTTTTCAACATATGCTGTTAGTATTCTGAGTTGCTTACATTAAAATATTCTATGCAAACCAAAATTGCAAAATGTCCCCATTCTACACTGAGTAAGAGAAAATAATTACCTCTATTTAAAAAAATAGAATTTCTGTTTTTAGCTCTAGGATCACAGCTTGTTGCCCCATTTTCTCCATTATCAAGGAAATAGAATAAAAGAAGTATTTATTGTGCTGTGGGTCCTTGCCTGACTCCACTTGTCCTCCTTCCTTACTGAAAACCAGACTAAATATTTTGAATATCTATATTTTTATATTTCCAAAAGTAAGGAATAAATTGTATCTGGAATTCTCTAACCAATTCCCCAAATGGTTAGCAGGCCCCACATTCTATTGATAGAATTGCACAGTGCACACTCATGGCCTGACTCTTTCTGGGTCCATCCATCTTTGGACCTTTCTGATATGAAATCCATGAAAAGTGCTGGATGCTCTGAAATTCTCTGTTGGAAGTGATTTTTGAATATCTATATTTTTATATTTCCAAAAGTAAGGAATAAATTGTATCTGGAATTCTCTAACCAATTCCCCAAATGGTTAGCAGGCCCCACATTCTATTGATAGAATTGCACAGTGCACACTCATGGCCTGACTCTTTCTGGGTCCATCCATCTTTGGACCTTTCTGATATGAAATCCATGAAAAGTGCTGGATGCTCTGAAATTCTCTGTTGGAAGATGATGAAGAAAACAATGAACTTTCAAGACCGAGGATCTTAAAGGGACCTATAAATGAAATAGGTCAAGGATGAGGCACGTAAGAGGCTAAGGAAAAAGAAATCTCCATGTAGTTTATACAACTTCAGCTTCCCTGTCTGTTCAGATTCCATATAAGGAATAGTAACTTTTCAAGCCAGCGGGCCTGGACATATTTCTTGGCCTTATAATTCTCACAGTTCTAGACATTCCAAGGTAGAGGGTCATTCAAACAGAGTTGTAATTTCTTGTGTATATTTATTTCCAAAGTATCTTATGCATAGTTTCCCAGTGAAATCATAGAGGGGAGTTGGGGAATGTTAGCTGGGTTTTTTCCAATCATGCCCAGAGGAAACAGCCAAAAGGACTGCTCTGGGCTCCTCAAGCAAAAGGGCCCGACTGGAATTTCTCCCATGTCCATTCACTTGAACTGCAGCTTTTGTCTTGGAGATGATATAAGAAGAGGAGAGAGAAGAAAGGCTTTCATGAGATTGAAGGAATAAACTTCCCTATAAACACTTAAACCAGATTGCTAGGTTTATGACAGAGTCCAACGCAGATATGCTGAGAGTCTAGCCACTGGCGCTCAAGCAACTCCTCAGATTCCAACCACTCACTGCCTTCGTGCTTGGTCACCTCACCTGTGAAACAAGCAGCACAGATCAAGATGGCAGCAAGTCATTACATTTTCTAGAAACTCTTCCTAATTATATGACAGAGACTACAGAGACGGTAAAGTGACTGTCTGCAATGCAGGAGACCCAGGTTCGATCCCTGGGTTGGGATGATCCCCTGGAGAAGGAAATGGCAGCCCACTCCAGAATTCTTACCTGGAAAACCCCATGGACCACAGAGCCTGTAGGCTACCATCCATGGGGTCTCAAATAGTCAGACATGACTGAGTGACTTCACTTTCACTTTCACAGAGAATATAATCTGGTGCTGGAAAGCATGAGGGAGGGAGTGAAACTCACTCGGTCATGTCCAACTCAGTGCAATCCCACGGACTAGAGCCTGCCAGGCTCCTCTGTCCATGGAATTCTCCAGGCAAGAAGACTGAAGTGAGTTGCCATTTCCTTCTCTAGTTGGAAAGTTTAGGTGTAGCCATTTATTTTTGCTGTGACTTGGAGCAAATCATGAACCTGCTGGAATTTGAGATGGAGAAAATCTAGCACAAATTGAGGGACAGGGATATTTGGGTGCAGGGAATCCTCAGTTGTATGACATAAGCAGCTGTCTCCATCTGCTAGTATGATCAGCGTGGAGGCTGGTGAAGGGGACATTATACAAATATCCCTGCTTTCCAAAGCTGGGCCCATGGCCTGTCAGAGATGTAGCCTGGAAAGGCAGAATCAGGCACCAAGCACGTTAACACTCAGCTATAATTTGGCCCACTCCTTGCAATGTGTCTGGCAGCTCTACACCACCCTCACCCTCAGAGCTTCTACCTTTTTGTTACAAGGACTACAGGATACAAGATAAGAACTGTGTCTTAGAAGACTCCCTAAGAAGGCTTCCATGCTGAAAGCAAGCAAGTATCCAGTGGAGCCTAGAGGGTGCGTATCTATGACACCCAATTAACTGGGAGTTCATTTAGCAAACACAATTCCTTTTATTTGATGTGGTTTCAATGTTGCTTATGAGCTATATCCTACTCAGGAGTATGAACTCTCCAATTATTTGCCTTACATTATGAATCATTTATCTAGTCAATCTAATATTCTTCCCTTATGCATCTTAATACCTCAATTAACTATTATGAGTCATTTGTTATTTGTATACCAGAAAACTGCTTTTCAAGTTATTACTTATTGGTCATAATCAATTAGGGAAGTTTTAGACTATGGCTGTCTTATATAAATACACTGGTAAAGTTCAACTCCTATGATTTCTGACAATTAAATTGTTCTGTCACTTGGGGACTCTCATTAATCTCAACTTGTCATCCTTGTTTATGCAGGTTATAATGGGCTATGTGTGCAAGTGAAACGAGATGCTAAAAGCCTTGGGCTTTTTAACTCTTTGATGAGAGCAGAATTGAAATACTTTCCTAAAGTGGTCACTTTGATTAGTACAGTCTGAAGAAACTGTGTTATAGATAGCAGCTCATCAATTCTGCTAAAATCCACAGCAATTTTTATGTAGATTTGTGATTAAGAAACGAGAAATAAATGAGTTGGCTCCTACCGACCTGAGGATCTTTTTTCTATTTCTTTCTGTTTTATTATTTTTTTAATTGAAGTATAGTTTATCTTGGGGCTTCCCTGGTGTATGAATGTATATTCTTTTTCAGATTCTTCTCCCTTATATGTTATTACAAAATACTAAGTATAGTTCCCTGTGCTATACAGTGCCAAAGGGGAAAGGGGAGGGGAAGGATAAATTAGGAGTTTGGGATTAACATATATAAAATATATAATGAACAAGGACCTATTGTATAAGCCCCTAGATTCTTGATGCTTATATGTCCAGAAAAGGAAATCTCAGAAAAATATCTACAAAAAATCAAGTTGTATTGCTCTCTGTATTTACCGGCCAACATCTAAAAGCTCTGGATATAACTATTACATAAGTGGGTGAAAGAACAGAGGCAACAGAGTGGTCAGAAAGGTCCTGGGGAAAAAATGTAGATGCCAAGTGTCATCAAAAAGGATTTGATCCATGGCTGGGTTTAAATGCAGGGAGTTGTTATGAGGGCTACTACGGGATTAGTATTAAGATACAATTTATTGGACATCATTATTTATGATGTGAAATATGCAAACAGTGCACTAATTAAATTCAGGTGTTCCTACCTATAGCAAAACCTCTGACGATAATTAAATTATACAAAGTGACCCAAGTCAACAGATTAGAAATTTGAACAGAAATCTAAGAGCTTTAATAAAGTCATAAATCACTGTAAAGGAAATGGTAGGTATTATTATTACATTGAGAGTGAGCCTGAAAAAGAATGTGTAATAATAGAGCTGATGAAAAACGGATCTGAAATAGAACTGTAAGGAACAAGGGGAGTTCATTTGCTCAGATCAAGCTGGTAATCAGAAATTGGTTTGAAAAAAGAACAATTTGGCAATTAAAAAAAATTTTTTTAAGAGTCCACATTCAGCACTGTTGACTTCCCAAGATAACTCAAGCCATCTCATGTTTATTAAGCATGGCAGAGGAGGACCAAGTTCATTCTTTGGACCAAGCTTTAGTAAGAGTGTTCTGAGTGCTGTAATACCTTTGGACTCACTTCAGAAAGGCAGTCACTCTTATACAAGGATTTTGCTCCCAAAGTTGGAATAAAATCACTACTTAGCATCAAACAACCTTTGTTATGATTCTGTGATTCTATCTTACTATTCTGTTCTTTCCTATACACAATGCCACTAGTGTCTTTCCTATATCAATACAGCTATCATTGATTGAGTGCTTGTTGCATGCCAAGCACTGTACTATATTATAATTTATCTGCACAACAACCCTAAGAAGTAGATATTCTTATCATCCCCATTTTATTCTCAGATAGGAAGGTTCAGTAATTTGCTCAAGGTTAAGGCAAGGATGTGAGCCCAACCTGCCTTCCTCCAGACTCCAACCTGAGCCACACCACTAGCTTGCCTCCCCTGCCGAATTTACCTTTGAACCCCATGTCAATCCGCACTGACCCTTCCTGAATCTAAGGATCTTAATAGCAGCTGAGTTATCTATGGTGTCAAGTCCTTGTCAACAAGAACAGTGCCTTGTTTACTCTTAAATCCCTCTCCCCTGCAGGACTAAACCCAACGTAGTTATTGATAATATTGGAGAAAGATAGTGAAAGAAAGAGGCAGCTCACAAGAAGGAACTGTTGAAATCAGTGACAGTGTACCAATTCAGCATGGAAGGCCCTATGATAAAAAAAATGCAATGGTATATCAGTTAGGAAACATGGTGGCTCACCTACCTCTACTACTAGGCGGTGTGCGTTATTGAACAATTTAGCTTATCTCAGCCTCCATGCCTCATGTGCAGAATGAGGTGTTGGCCCAAGTGACCACTCTGATCACATGCAGCTCCCACATGCTCTGATCTCATATTCATTTAAAGGTGTTTCTTCACAGCCCCACCAGTGACCAAGATAAACCTGTCTTGTACAAAATTGTTTCCATGTTCCAAGCACTTTGTATACATTATCTTCCTGTTATCCTGTGACAGCTCTGTAAGGATAATATCATTCTTCTCCAGCAGAGAAAGTGAAGCTTAGCAGGTTTACAAGCTCAAGATCATGTGGTCAGTGAGTGGCAATAAGGTAAGCCTGATCTCATACATTTAGACATTTACAAGTCTACCAGAGCTTGAGAATTGTTGAAATTCTTAGCTAAATGGCTTCTTGATGCAGCTGCTGCTGCTGCTGCTGCTGAGTCACTTCAGTCGTGTCCGACTCTGTGCGACCCCGTAGACAGCAACCCACCAGGTTCCCCGTCCCTGGGATTCTCCAGGCAAGAACACTGGAGTGGGTTGCCATTTCCCTCTCCAATGCATGAAAGTGAAAAGTGAAAGTGAAGTTGCTCAGTCATGTCCAACTCTTCACGACCCCATGGACTGCAGCCTACTGGGCTCCTCCTCCCATGGGATGTTCCAGGCAAGAGTACTGGAGTGGGGTGCCATTGCCTTCTTAGAAAGCACAAATACTACCCTGTGACCTCAAAAAGTTTCCAATGTGTTTTCCTCAGTCAACAGAAATCTGGGTCTTGACTTGAGAAAATGAAGCGATCACTGAAATGTGATTTTTGGAATTGCAATGTGCACAGTCACAACTACATCTCTAACTCTGGGCAAGCATCTCACAAAAACATCAGATCACTGCAAACCTGTCAACACTTGGCTGTCTCCTCCATGTCTCCAAAGGCTGGGCCCCAAGGGTACTTTCTGTCTGTACTATTTGGTTGTCACTTAATCATAGACTCCCTCATCTAGCCTGTTGCTTCACACGCCTTACTCTGGCCTGGCCAACACAAACATATGTTCCTTAAGAACAGAAACTCAGCTTTGTATTTTCTTCCAGGCTTACAGTATCCACAAGCAAGTTGAGCTCATTAAGTGGTCTTCCCTTTCATCCAACTTATTCATCACATTTTCAGCAGAGGATTGAGCTACATGTTCCTGCTCTGCCCCAATTCTGATGCCCTAAAATTACTAGCAACCCCACAGTTCACCTGTTACTTAACTGGAAACCACCACAAAGAGTGTTTGGCATCACAGCGTGCTGCTGAGCCTGGCATTTGAGTGCCAAGGAAAGCATGGTGTCAAAGTGAGAAAGATGAGAATAGATGCCTCCTGCCTTCCAGAGGGGTTTGGTTTTAATAGTGTTCTTTAGGTGATAACTTCCTATCAGTTTAAGGTAAGCTTAAAAACAGGCCCAAGAGAGATAGAAGATGATGGAATCATCCAAAGATCTCAGGGAATCCTGCCAGTCCCTTCCTTTCCAGTTATGCTGTCCCCGCCTTACTCCTGTCCAAGCTGAGGGCAAACAACCTAAGATCCTTCTGCTTAGCAGTGCACATGACACACTGCCTACTTCTGGTTGAATAAACAGTGCACAGCAGAAGAATTCTGCAAAAATCTTAAGAAGACAGGATCCCAAGTTTTTGTTTTTGTTTTTTAAAGTATCCACTTAAAATCATATCTCTCCTATAGAGCAAATGGGGCTTGGGGTAAAGGTCTTCAGAGATGATGAGCTTTGCAAATCAAGGGAGAAAAGTCTTAATCCAGAAAGATTCTGCAGTATGACAACAGACAGTTGTCACATAGGACAAAGTTGTTTGATTCCAATAACAAAATCAGGGAGATCTTCAGGATACATCCTAGAGTAGAACTGCTTTCTTCCTCACATCTGGAAAGTTCAGGTGCAAAATATTAAGATCTATCATGGCAGTTATAAAACAATTTGTATTTTTATTCACCAAAGAGATAGATATCAACTGAAGACCAAAAGATGCTAGAACCAAGGGTGCTCAGCAAAAATAGTTACTGTGTGCTAAGCATATACTATATGCCAAGCTCCTTGATATGTATATTTTTTCATTAAATTTTCACAAAGATCCTATGAAGTAAGATCTATCCTGATTTTGTACATGAATACTTCAGAGACCTCTAGTCATAAGTGATAGATCGTGCATTGAAATCCAGACCCTTCCACCTCCAAGTCCAGGCTGTTAATCACCAAAATTCAGTGTTTATCCTCACAGATGACCAGACAGATGATCAGACTGATTCTGGTGTTTGATTTGCATGATTAATGAAGTTGAAGGGATAAGGAATGATTGCCAACTTCCCTAGACACCTCCACTGTGCTGAGCAGGAGCAGTGGATCTCTGCAGATTTGCTAGTAATGGAATAATGCAGTGGCATAAGGCTGGAGTGAAAGGGGAGGCTGGGAGTGCTGACTTTGAACATGGTCATTGAAAGGGTTGTTACTTGAAAAAGTTTCACAATGTCAGGGCTGAGCAAGGATCCAGCTGTGAACAACCCTCTGAAGAGTGTTGATAGAATCTGGGCTGTCCAGCTGTGGGGGGCCCGGAAGTGCTTGAGAAGGTGAAAGCACTGGAGTCCTCCCTTAGCCCTTCTGGCAGCGGCAGCCATGAACGACAGAAGCTGCAGAGACTCCCTGCAGTCCAAGAGCAGAAAGAAACTTTCTCCTGGATGGCAGAAAGAGAACACATAGGTCCATATTGGAAACTTGAAGTGACTGCTAAACTCAGCTCCAAATGAGCAAACTGGGAGATTAGCTTCCTTAGAGCACGTGATTCCACAGTTGGCACATGGGCTGAGAGTGAAGATGCATGATAACTCCAAAGCAAGTTGGGGTATTGCCCTTCATAAAAGTAGTGTGTATACTGCACAGAGAAATCTATGTGCCCATTACCCCAAGCCCCAGGGAACAATGGCCTTATATCCTGTTCACATTTACTAACTTTCTTTGCGTCACTCATATAGTGTTTATGAACTTGGTATTTTAGGTGAATGATTAGCGCTTCAAGGGCAGAGATTGCTTTCAATGCCTTTGTCTTCAATCACATTGTCTTTCACAATGCTTTGCTCACAGTGAGTAAATTAAGGGGATTTCATAGAAATCAATGAATTTAACACACACAACCACTGAACATGAATAATTGAAGTCAAAAGTTGAAATAGTTGACCTGTAGAAGAGATTAAGAGGAAACAATGTTAGACTTATATGATTTCTGGAGGAGTGGAAGGAAAGGAAGTCAGGAGCTCTTTATTCAAAAATTGTTGTCAGAAATCCCCAAATTCCTTAAGGAATTTATTAAAGAGATTGAAAGGGCACATTGCTCAAGACCACCAAAATCCTCCATGGAAAGGAAAGCAGAACATTTCCAGTTAAACCATCAGGATAAATAACTAAAGAAAAATATTTCAAAAGGTGAAGGAGGCAAGTGAATTAATTGTAGTGGAGAGAATAAGGAGTAGGGAGAAGGCAAAGGCTCAGAAACAGTTTTTTTAATGATTTTATGATAACTCTATCAAAAATTTGAGAGGGGAAAAAACTCAGATAAGAAAGAAATTTACTTGCAAAATTACCCAAAAAGTCTGTTTGCAGATTAGCTCTGGTCACCATCAAATTCTATATGGAGGAAGTCCTCATAGCTACATGAGACAGAAACATTGATTAAGTCTCTTAACTACATTCACACTCTTTTTTAATTAACCTTTGGGCCACCAGGGTCATGGAGTGTAGATTGCTTCTATTTTATTAGCAGTCACGAATTTTACCTTGTTGGGACTGCACAGCACACAAACAAATGTAAGAAATTCATTACAGCTCTATTGTTGAGAAAGACATTTCAACTGAGAATCTCCTTTTGAGAAAAAAAAAGCTTTAACGTGTCTTTGGGTCAAGAGAACATGTGGCTACATAGAATAGGAAATGACCAATCTATGTCCAATGGTCAAATTCAACTTGATGTCTGTTTTTATAAAGTTTTATTGGCATACAGTCATGTGCATTTGCTCACCATTATCTAGTGGCTGCTTCTAGAGCCTGTATGGACAGAGTGAAGTAGATGCAATAAGGATCGTATGTTCCAAAAGGCTTAAAATAAATTTATCATCTAGACTGTTTACACAGTCTGCTGATTCTTGCCATAGAAGAAAGAGAATCCCAGCCTACAGAAAATGAGTGGTTTTTCTACTAGTTCTCAAAGAATCAGGCATGTTAATAGCAAGATAGTGGCAAGACAGTTTGTCATTCTCAGTAATGACTTAAGCACTGTGAGTAGAAAAGCAAAAGAGAGAAAAAGAATACAGGAGGTCTTGTTGCTGGAGAGACGTTTCTCTGAGAAACAAAAATGGAGCAAGATACAGGAGGGGAAGGGCATGTTGGACCTCTTCAGAGAAAGAGAAAGAATGAAAAGAGCAATTAGTAAAAAAGCATCCAGAGCCTTTGTCTGCCTCAAAATGTTTTTCTTGCCTGCTCCTGCTGCACATTTGAATGTTTTATTTCTTCAACCCTCCGAGCATTACCAAACAGTTATTATCTGAGCTTCTAACAAACAATTATTCCAGCTTCTAATTTATATTTCAATCATTTTAACTACTGATCTTATGATCACATCCAGGCTCTGATCACATTAGTGTCTATTAACTATGCAGCAACCAATAAAATCTGCATGAGAGACTTATTTCATATATACTCCCTTAGAGCAATTTATTAAAATAATGTAGACTATTAACATTTAAACTAAATGTAATATATATATTTAATATAAAAATTCTCATTACTGTGATTAGTAAAATTTTTAGTGTAAGCTGATATTTAGTTAGAGAAAATGAACAAGTGAAGCCAACTGAACTATTTCAGTTACATTAATTTAATTAAATATGACTTTTACATGATGTAGGATTAGGGACATACCACTGATAACTCAGACATATTTAAAGGATCAAAAAGTTGAATCCCACTATCAAAGTTATAGTCAAATCACCAAAGATCATTCTAGATAAAACATTTGAATTTCTCTCACTGAAGCACACTCACTTTTATAAATATGCATCCAAGAATTCCAGAAATTAAAAAGTAATGTAGTAACACTGCATGATTTTCCTCCTTAAAAAGTTTCATTGTTCAACATTTTCTTGTGAACTGCACTAGGGCCATGTATGTGCGTGTGTGTGTGTGTGTGTGTGTGAATGTAGGGAAGAAAGATAGAGACAGTAATACAGAGATAAAGACAAAAACAGATTTCATTCTGGTTCTTAGAATTATCTCCACTTATATAGAAATATTTCCCAAAATGATTTTCTAGGAAGTATTGGCTGGTCAAACACCACTTCCTCCCATCAGGACTATCAGAACCACCTTGACATGGGCTGGTATAACCGCCCTGACACTTTCTAACCTCACAAACTTTGGCAAATAACTACTTCAACCCAGTGTCTCTATCAGGAAAATAAGAATGACCTTACATCTGATTGCTGTCCCTCAGAACTGGGTGTCTCTGTGCCTGCTTCAGAAAATGTGGGCTTCCCTGGTGCCTCCAATGGTGAAGAATCTGCCTGCAATGCAGGAGACACAGGTTCAATCCCTGGATCAGGAAGACCCTCTGGAGAAGGGAATGGCAACCAACTCCAGTTATTCTTGCCTGGAGAATTCCATGGACAGAGGAGCCTGGTGGGCTACAGTCCATGTGGTAAGAAAGAGGCAGACACGACTGAACAACTATCACCAAAAAAAATGTGATGTTTTATTACTTTTTCTTTCAAGCATAATCTCATGACCAGTGTGGCTATATTTTCTACATTTCAAAACCCTTTCTTAGATTGCCAAGACCATGAACCCATCTTTCCTTTCTCCATCTTCATCTTTTTCTACTTTGTCTTCTATGCTCTTGGTATTTTAATGACACCTAAGTTGTCCTCTGCCCAATTTGGTGCTAAAAGGTAAGAAAGGAGATTGAGGAGAGCAGGAACACAGAGGTATGGTGAATCTGTGTTCAAGTCCCAGTTTACTTGCGACAAGGCCTTGGTTAAGAGCTGAGTCTTTTTAAGTCTTGATTTCCATCCCTGCCAAATGGGGATGGTCAATCATGACACCTACTTACAGGGTTAGTGTGAATACTGAATAATTACTACCAAGAGTGCTTTAATTGTGTCTGGTTCATATTAAGAGCTTAATAATAACACTATCAATAATAATGGGGATGGTAATTCTTAGAATAAAATCACTGCTCTTCTGGAGACTGGGTCACACGTTGCTGATGAGTTCCGAACTTGAAGAGACCCAGAAATATCTCTGCAACCAGCAATGTACTCTGTGACAATTCAGTTCCCTAGACGGGAGAGAGAGCTTTCTCCGTTATCCCAAGGACAGTCACTGATGCCCTCTCCTTTGGCGTGAGTGGTTTATTTCTAAAGTGTGTGCTTGAGAATGATTGAAGATACTAGTACAGCTAGAAATACAGTTAAGATAGAAGCAAAATGAAGAAAACTCACCCTAAAATCTCCCACTGTTGGAAAGGCACCAAGAACCCTGATGTCCAACAATCTGGTTTCACACACAAGGCAAGGTACTTCTGCCTCTGCTGATAAGAGGGACAAGAGGATATGCAAACAAAATGCTGACTTTGAGGCCTATGATCAGCACTCAGTATTGCAATTCTGAAACCGGGAGGAGAACCAGAACCCAGGCTGAATTATCGCCCAATCTCCTTAATAAATGTGGACAGAGAAATCTCAAGAAAGGTGCTGGCTAATAGGCTGGAACAGATATTCCCACACCGAATCCATCCCAGTCAGGTGGATTTATTTGGAAAGGACAGTCAGGCAATAATGGGAAGCAATTATTAGATGCACTGCAGCGAACTTCTGGAGACAGAGAAGAGCCTGTGGCTGCTATTTCACATCCTTCCCTGAAAGGCCTTTGATCACCTGGCCACTTGGTCCCTCCCCTTCATTTAGCAATAATTTAGACTGAAGGCAGCATTGTTCAGGTGGAGCTCTCAGGCCTAACAAGTCCTCTCCTCCCCTTCTGTAACAAACTAGTTAATAGGACTTGTGTCATCACCTTTGTCAATTTCCCCTGCCCCACGACCCTTATTTTATTTCAAAGTTATGTTAGAAAAACTTGCTTGGCCAATAAGCCCATTAATTTGAGGAATCCATCTCTCGTTGGCAACTCCATTTTAAGAAGTTGTTTAGGGACCCATGATACGGAGTCAGATTCCCTGATCTGAACTCTGGACCCAACACATATTAGCTGGGAAGTATGACTTAAACTTTCTGTGCCCAGGGTACCCATCTGTAAAATGACGATGACATAGTACAAGCTACATTGCGCATTGTACAAATGATTCATGAAAGTTAAGGACAAGTGAATTAAGTGAATTTCTTTTTTATAAAAAGTGCTCAGGAAATTTTAGTGATCATTGTCATCATCACTGTCACCATCGTAATAATTATCATTATTCTGGGAGTTATGTTTGCATTTGAGACTCCATATTTCTTGGAATTTGGGAACAGGGAAAAGAATCTGACACTGGGAAAGATTGAGGACAGGAGAAAAGGGTGACAAAGGATGAGATGGTTGAATGGCATCATCGACTCAATGAACATGCTGCTGCTGCTGCTAAAAGTCGCTTCAGTCGTGGCTGACTCTGCGCGACCCCGTAGACAGCAGCCCACCAGGCTCCCCTGTCCCTGGGATTCTCCAGCAAGAATACTGGAGTGGGTTGCCATTTCCTTCTCCAATGCATGAAAGTGAAAAGTGAAAGTGAAGTCGCTCAGTCATGTCCAACTCTCAGCAACCCCATGGACTGCAGCCTACCAGGCTCCACCGTCCCATGGGATTCTCCAGGCAAGAGTACTGGAGTGGGGTGCCATTGTGTTCTTGGCAATGAACATGAGTTTGAGCCAACTCCAGGAGATAGGGAAGGAGAGGGAAGCCTGGTGTGGTGCAGTCCTTGGGGTCACAAGGAGTCATGCATGATTGAACAACTGAACAACAACAACATCATTTAAGAGCTTAGAAAGGTTTATGATGTGGGATTGTGGCTGAAACATTAGACTGGGTTTAAAACACCTGACCCTTTGTAAAATGTACATAAATAAACAGTTATTACAGGGAACTTAAGGGCCATCTGGAGAAGGAAATGGCAACCCACTCCAGTACTCTTGCCTGGAAAATCCCATGGACGGAGAAGCCTGATATGCTACAGTCCATGGGGTCGCAGTGAGTCGGCGACGACTGAGTGACTTCACTTTCACTTTCACTTTCAAGGGCCATCTTATTCAGCTGTAGAATAAGGACAGAGAATTAAGTCCACTTTTGTCTCGCTGTCCTTTGTGGTCATACTACTATTTGGCTGCCCCAAGATGCCATATAGGACCCTTGAGTTATTTTGCAAAAGGAGGGTTATATCAATCATAAAAAGAAGGATCCATTTCAACAATAAGTACAAAGTAAAAGAAGAAAAAACAGCTGTCTCAAAAATCAGACATTCTTAAAACCAGTTCTAATTTTATGAATGTACCATGGTTTTCAAAGCTAGCAGACCTTGTTTCCTGTACCTTGCTGCCATATGCCAAGTTAAAGGCCATGAGGAGCTTTGAACCATCATCAACAAGATGCATCAAGACCTAAAAAACACCATTAAACACCATCTTACAAAATCAACCTTCCCCAGAAAGACACTCAACTCTTTACCAAACTTAATCAAACTTATGTAAATAATCCAATCTCAGTAGCGTAGTGCCAGAGAACTTCCTCTTAAAAATCCATACAGGCCCAGATATCAAAACAGGATTAGGACCTGCTTTTCAGTAGATAAAACATGGTTTTGTTTCATTAATGAAATAGCCTTGTGTTGTCTGAAACAATAAAGACAAAAATTAACTTGGTCTGGGTGGCAGTTTGAGCCTTCATTTTGAAAAACTGTCTCTTAATTTCACTCTGAGTTTAAAATATGGCACACCTGGACACTCTGGTTCTCTCTAGGGAACATACTAACTCAGGGTTGTTTTATGCATTTGAAGTCTACCATATGGAACAACTGTGTCATTAAAATGGGCATTAAAAAGATTTGTTCACTCAGCTAGATTTATACAGATAATAATACTTGGCACTTACATAGCACCTTTCACCTGTCCATCTCAAAATAAGCCATTTGTAAACATGTATTGTTACAAACTTGTATAAAACAAGACTCTATTTGCCTTTTTCTCTCTGCAGAAAACATTTCCAACATACCATACAAGAAGTCCACACCATGATAAAAGATGGTACAAAAATAACAACAAGGACAACAAAGCCATCCAAGAATGTTAAATGTGTATTATGTTAAACAGTAATTACAATCTGTCCACCCCCGGCAGACAAAGAGAGGTTCTGCATATATCACAAGAATTTGTTTTCTTTTGTCTCACCTTGGACCCTTCATAATAATGATGAATTCTGTAATACTTAAATTATCAGTGAATAAAATTGGTGGATATCTCACCACCACTTTCACTTTAGTAATTCAGTGTTTTGATGGCAAGAATTAATAGGATGCCTATTCAATTTCTATTTGGATTTTCATAACTGTCATACTATTTGTATATTTAGATCTTTAGGTTTATTTCTTAAAAGGTCAGGACTCAGAGGACTATTCATTGCACCTTCCAAATTGTTAATATTCCTCCTAGATTTAAATATATGTAAAATTTATTTACATGCATCTTTTCCCCCAACCCCAGTCTCTGTGATGCATACAGTGCCCATCTTCTCCTAATATGCCATCTTTATCTGTGACTCCTTTGCTTGCATGGCACAAAAGATTTCTCATAAATAAATATTACAAAACCAAGAAAAAATTCTGAGCTTCAGACAGCTCATTTATCAAATCATATGTTACTATAAATTACTATTTATATATAGATTTTAAATCTATCCTATATATGTACAGCGGAGTTTGTCAAATGGGATAGGACAAAGATCATCGTATAAAGCTCACATATTAATGTGTGCAAAATGGATCAATGACAATAGTAGAAGCTTGTATGCAAGGGAACATTCCACAAAATATAAATGGATAAAATAAAACAGCCAATCATACACTATACGAGGCAGCAAGAGAAGAGCCCTGTAAATATAGTCTAATTAATATACGTTTAATGTAAGAATCTTGTATTCAGTTCAGTTCAGTCTCTCAGTTGTGTCCAACTTTGTGTGACCCATGAACTTCAGCACACCAAGCCTTCCTGCCCAAAACCAACTCCCGGACTTTACTCAAACTCATGTCTATTGAGTTGATGAGCCATCCAACCATTTCATTTTCTGTCATTTCCTTCTTCTACCACCTTCAATCTTTCCCATCATCAGGGTCCTTTCACATGAGTCAGTTGTTCACATCAGGTGGCCAGAGTATTGGAGTTTCAGCTTCAGCATCAGTCCTTCCAATGAATATTCAGGCCTGATTTCCTTTAGGATGAACTGGTTGGATCTCCTTGCTGTCCAAGTGACTCTCAAATTTCTTTTTCAACACCACAGATCAAAACCATCAAATCTTCAGCGCTCAGCTTTGTTTATAGTCCAAACATAACATCCACATATGACTACTAGAAAAACCATAGCTTTGACTAGATGGACCTTTTCTGGCAAAGTAACGTCTCTGTTTTTAATAAGCTATCCAGGTCGGTCATAACTTTTCTTCCAAGAAACAGTGTCTTTTAATTTCATGGTGGCAGTCACCATTGGCAATGATTTTGGAGCCCCCAAAAATAAAGTCTGACACTGTTTCTACTGTTTCACAATCTATTTGCCATGAAGTGATGGGACCAGATGCATGACCTTAGTTTTCTGAATGTTTTCAGCCAACTTTCTTACTCTCCTCTTTCACCATCATCAAGAGACTCTTTATTTCCTCACTTTCTGCCCTAACTGTGTTGTTATCTGCATATCTGAAGTTATAGATATTTCTCCTGGCAATCTTGATTCTAGCTTGTGCTTCTTCCAGCCCAGCATTTCTCATGTTGTACTCTGCATAGAAGTTAAATAAGCAGGGTGACAATATACAGCCTTGACATACTCATTTCCTGATTTGGAACCAGGTGTTGTTCCATGTCCAGTTCTAACTGTTGCTTCTTGACCTGCATACAGATTTCTCAAGAGGCAGGTTAGGTGGTCTGGTATTCCCATCTCTTTCAGAATTTTCCACAGTTTGTTGTGATCCACACAGTCAAAGGTTTGGCGTAGTCAATAAAGCAGAAGTAGCTGTTTTTCTGGAACTCTCCTGTTTTTTTGATGATCCAACAGATGTTGGCAATTTGATCTCTGGTTCCTCTGCCTTTTCTAAAACCTGCTTGGCAACTGGAACTTCACAGTTCGTGTACTGTTGAAGCCTGGCTTGGAGAATTGTGAGCATTACTTTGCTAGCATGTGAGATGACTGCAGGTGTGTGGCACTTTGAGCATACTATGGCATTGCCTTTCTTTGGGATTGGAGTGAAAACTGACCTATTCCAGTCCTGTGATCACAGCTGAGTTTTCCAAATTTGCTGGATATTGAGTGCAGCACTTTCATAGTATCATCTTTCAGGATTTGAAACAGCTCAACCGTAACTCCATCACCTCCACTAGCTTTCTTTGTGGTGATGCTTTCTAAGGCTCACTTGACTTCACATTCCAGGATGTCTGGCTCTAGGTGAGTGATCACACCATCGTGATTATCTTGGTCATGAAGATCCTTTTTGTACAGTTCTTCTGTGTATTCTTGCCACCCCTTCTTAATATCTTCTGCTTCTGATAGGTCCATACCATTTCTGTCCTTTATCGAGCCCATCTTTGGCTCGATATGAAATGTTCCCTTGGTATCTCTAATTTTCTTGAAGAGATCTCTAGTCTTTCCCAGTCTGTTGTCGTCCTCTATTTCTTTGCATTGATTGCTGAGGAAGGCTTTATTATCTCCTCTTGCTATTCTTTGGAACTCTGCATTCAGATGCTTATATCTTTCCTTTTCTCCTTTGCTTTTCACTTCTCTTCTTTTCATAGATATTTGTAAGGCCTCCTCAGACAGCCATTTTGCTTTTTTGCATTTATTTTCCATGGGGATGGTCTTGATCCCTGTCTCCTGTACAATATCATGAACCTCATTCTATAGTTCATCAGGCACTCTATCTATCAGATCTAGTCCCTTAAATCTATTTCTCACTTCCATCAGATCATGAACTCCTTATTGCCAAATTCAGAATTAAATTGAAGAAAGTAGGGAAAACTACTCAACCATTCAGGTATGACCTAAATCAAATCCCTTATGATTATAAAGTGGAAGTGGGAAATAGATTTAAGGGCCTAGATCTGATAGAGTGCCTGATAAACTATAGACTGAGGTTCGTGACATTGTACAGGAGACAGGGATTAAGACCATCCTGAAGAAAAAGAAATGCAAAAAACCAAATTAGCTTTCTGGAGAGGCCTTACAAATAGCTGTGAAAGGAAGAGAGGTGAAAAGCAAAAGAGAAAAGGAAAGATATAAGCATCTGAATGCAGAGTTCCAAAGAATAGCAAGAAGAGATAAGAAACCCTTCTTCAGAGATCAATGCAAAGAAATAGAGGAAAACAACAGAATGGGAAAAACTAGAGATCTCTTCAAAAAAAATTAGAGATACTAAGGGAACATTTCATACAAAGATGGGCTCGATAAAGGAGAGAAATGGTATAAACCTAACAGAAACAGAAGATATTAAGAAGAGGTGGCAAAAATACACATAGGAAAACAACAGAATGGGAAAAACTAGAGATCTCTTCAAAAAAAATTAGAGATACTAAGGGAACATTTCATACAAAGATGGGCTCGATAAAGGAGAGAAATGGTATAAACCTAACAGAAACAGAAGATATTAAGAAGAGGTGGCAAAAATACACAGAAGAACTGAACAAAAAATATTTTCATGACCCAGATAATTGCAGTGCTGTGATCACTCACCTAGAGCCAGACAGCCTGGAATGTGAAGTCAAGTGAGCCTTAGGAATCATCACTATGAACAAAGCTAGTGGAGGTGATTGAATTCCAGTTGAGCTGGTTCAAATCCTGAGAGACGATGCTATGAAAGTGCTGCAATCATTATGCCAGCAGATCTGGAAAACTCAGCAGTGGCCACAGGACTGGAAAAGGTGTTTTCATTCCAGTTAAAAGACTAGAGATCTCTTCAAGAAAATTAGAGATACCAAGGGAACATTTCATGCAAAGATGGGCTCGATAAAGAACAGAAATGGTATGGACCTAACAGAAGCAGAAAATATTAAGAAGAGGTGGCAGGAATACACAGAAGAATTGTACAAAAAGGATCTTCATGACCAAGATAATCACTCACCTAGAGCCAGACATCCTGGAATGTGAGGTTCAGTGAGCCTTAGAAAGCATTACTAGGAACAAAGCTAGTGGAAGTGATGGAATTCCAGCTGAGCTGTTTCAAATCCTGATAGATAATTGCTGTAAAAGTGTTGCACTCAATATGCCAGCATATTTGGAAAACTCAGCAGTGGCCACAGGACTGGAAAAGGTCAGTTTTTATTCCAGTCCCAAAGAAAGGCAATGCCAAAGAATGCTCAAACTACTGCACAGTCACACTCATCTCACGCTAGTAAAGTAAAGCTCAAAATTCTCCAAGCCAGGCTTCAGCAATACATAAACCGTGAACATCCAGATCTTCAAGCTGGTTTTGGAAAATGCAGAGGAACCAGAGATCAAATTGCCAACATCTGCTGGATCACTGAAAAATCAAGTGAGTTCCAGAAAAAAATGTCTATTTCTACTTTATTGACTACACCAAAGCCTTTGACTGTGGGGATCACAATAAACTGTGGAAAATTCTGAGAGATGAGAATACCAGACCACCTGACCTGCCTCTTGAGAAACCTAAATGCAGGTCAGGAAGCAACAGTTAGAATTACATATGAAACGACGGACTGCCCTCAAATAGGAAAAGGGGTATGTCAATGTTGCATTTTGTCACCCTGCTTATTTAACTTATATGCAGTGTACATCATGAGAAACACTTGACTGGAAGAAGAACAAGCTGTAATCAAGATTGCTGGGAGAAATATCTATAAACTCAGATATGCAGAGCTAAGTCACTTCAGTCATGTCTGACTCTGTGATCCCATAGACCACAGCCCACCAGGCTCCCCTGTCCCTGGGATTCTCCAGGTAAGAACACTGGAGTGAGTTGCCATTTCCTTCTCCAATTACCACACAGTTTAATAATTACCTCTCTCTCTGTTGGTCTTCTACATGAGATTATGAATTTCTTGAGGATGTAGCCCATATCTCATTAATCTATCCATCCATTTTTATTCCAGTTCTTGGCATAGAGTAGCTGTTCTGCAAATTACTGTTTAATGAAGGAATGAACAGATGAGCAGACAGAGCCAAATCCTCAGACACAACTGTTAACTGAAACAAGAACACGTGTACCTGAACACATGCAAACTGGAAACTGCTGCTGCTGCTGCTAAGTCACTTCTGTTGTGTCTGACTCTGTGCGACCCCATAGATGGCAGCCCTCCAGGCTCCCCCATCTCCAGGATTCTCCTGGCAAGAACACTGGAGTGGGTTGCCATTTCCGTCTCCAAAGGATGACAGCATCCTTATGGCAGAAAGTGAAGAGGAACTAAAAACTCTTGATGAAAGTGAAAGAAGAGAGTGGAAAAGTTGGCTTAAAGCTCAACATTCAGAAAGCAAAGATCATGGCATCTGGTCCCATCACTTCGTGGGAAATAGATGGGGAAATGGTAGAATCAGTGTCAGGCTCTATTTTGGGAGGCTCCAAAATCACTGCAGATGGTGATTGCAGCCATGAAATTAAAAGACGCTTACTCCTTGGAAGAAAAGTTATGACCAACCTAGATAGCATATTCAAAAGCAGAGATATTACTTTGCCAGCAAAGGTTCATCTAGTCAAGGCTATGATTTTTCCAGTGGTCACATATGGATGTGAGAGTTGGACTGTGAAGAAAGCTGAGTGTCAAAGAATAATGCTTTTGAACTGTGGTGTTGGAGAA